>JAAGKR010001152.1:117552-139339 GCA_011419295.1 Clarias macrocephalus
GGGTTGGATGGTATATTATTGTATACTGTTGAGGACAGAAAAATGAAACTGGCTGTGATATTGTGGGGTAGGAATTTATAGGTCATGTGAAAAGGTGAAGGTGAATGTGAAAGGGTGCACGGATGGTGTTTGGGGTTTTGGATTTATAACTACCTGTAGAAGTAAGAGCAGCCGCGGACCGTGTTGTGTGTGAAGTGTTCTTGGGTCTTCTCGTTGCCGAAGTCCTCCAGCGGGTCAGACCAGAGCAGGTCACACATCGGTCCGTAAGCAGGAGGCTCCTTGAATCTGTCTAACTGAAGGTGGGGAAGACAGTTTATGGATGAACTAGATTTCAGGGTGTTCGGATAGACACTGATAATTAAAGATTTTTCCGTTTTCTAACCACATCCACGGAAAGAAACGGCATGTGTCACTCCGCAAGGTTCGTTAATTGATTGATTATAAGAAGACCATCGCACTCTGTTCAAAACACACCCCTGTGTTTTTGAGTCAATAAAGCATTCACATAATCGATTCAGTCTTGAACTGATCTAATAAAAAGGGAGGCACAAACTGCTTGCCTGCTCAAATACGAGCCAGAAGCCATCTGTTAGTAAGTCATGTGACCGCAGCCTTTATAAATGGCTGCATTCAATTAGAGTGGAGGCAAGTACAGTTGGCGAATCCAGGCACTTTGATGAAAGTTGAGGGAACTGCAGGATTATTAAGTGTCATTAATCTGCCACTCGCTCTCCGTGCGTCATATTACAGACATGAGAGGAGCGAAAGGTCACCGTAAGCTGTAATATTACAGTAT
The DNA here is from genome assembly GCA_011419295.1 of Clarias macrocephalus. Classification (NCBI taxonomy): domain Eukaryota; kingdom Metazoa; phylum Chordata; class Actinopteri; order Siluriformes; family Clariidae; genus Clarias; species Clarias macrocephalus. The sequence continues at coordinate 118,349 of JAAGKR010001152.1, forward strand.
TGGCATTGTTTAACTGAAAGAGAAAAAAAAATCTTTGATTTATTCAGCGGTGAAAGACATAAAAATGAATAATGCATGATAAGACTTTCCAGATAAACCCGGTGTAACTGTCATCGCATGGATATGTTCTCAGTTCTGCCTGATGAAAGCCATGTTGAAAGATTTACATCTACTGCAATAACCCTGGCTCAAGCAGGGCTGCATTCATACAATTTTCCCCCTTTTTCAATTTGAGTACATGTTTTAATGTAATAATGTTTTAACTTAATAATGTTTTAACTTAATAATGTTTTCGAGAATGAAAATGCGTAACCTACGTACTATGAAATAAACAAACAGGGATGTCACAACATTTTATTTAGGTTTGTTTATGTGATGCTGCGGTGTTCTGCATGTTTCTTGTTAATTTAATCGCCGGGGAGCAAATATGTAGACTCTCACACACACACTGATACTCATCAGGTCTTCATGCTATTTAGTTAAGCTGGTTCTTGAACGTCGTACTGTTTTTACAGGAAAATGCTGTAGTTGCAGGCCTCTCATGAGGTCTGATAAATACAACTAAATGAGCACAGGATTAGACTGACCCTTAATACCAGTATTGATGCATCTCAATTTTTTTTTGAGTGATGCTGGGTTGAAATTAACTTTAATGGCAAAGATGTTGATCATAGCAAAGCTAGTTAATCATAGACAGGTCACGCACTATCTCCAAGCTGTCCAGTGACATTTTCTGAGCAGCGATTTGATGACGGGTCTTATCCCAGGTTAGCGCGGTCATCTATTAGACTGATCCAGCTAGTGAATGCAAAGGGACTAAAAACCTGCTTTTAAATAAAAGGGGTGGTGATCACTGAAATTAGGTGATGCATGTCTGTGTTTTCAGTTATAGCTTGAATACCCGTGTCTGAATCACATAACAGACAAAGCCTTCATCATGAAATATCCTTTAAATATATAAAACACAACATCCTGACATAACATAACAGCCTTTAAATATTCATTTCTAACTTCAAAGTTGTGTTCAGTGCTGCTTACGTTATGTTTTCTTACCTTTAAATTGCTGGCAATTTATTATTATTATTTTTTACACAAGTACTGCATTAAACACTAGATTAACCACATGTGAGCAATATTCTTTAAAGCTCTTGAATGAGTCTGAAGGTGATTGCTTCAATTTTGGCATACATACTTTTCTAATGTCATCAAGGTTTGTTATTTCAGGGGACAGGCCTCCGTGCACACACAGGAACTGCTGATTCATGAGCGCGGCCAGCGGCAGGCAGTCAAAGGCATCCATACATGCGTCATAAACTCGCTCTGAATACTTAATTTTACCTGCGAGGGACGGAAAACAGGGTTGGGTGGAGATGGTGGGAAGGAAACACAAAGCTGACATGAATATGCACGAACACGCTGCACTAGTGCACTGGGCAAAGTGGGAAGTCTTAAAGAGCCAATCACCTCAAAAAAACAAACAAAAACAAACAAACAAACAAAAAAAAAAAAACGGGAATAAAATAAGATTTTTTTCTCTTTTTTTTTGGTTAGATGTTCAATCCAGAAGCAATATATCTGAAGTCTAACCATCAAAGGCAGCAAGCAGAGAATATGACTCCATGGCCGAGAAGGAAACACTTTAATTTCTCACTATACACTTAAAAGAAAGACAAATGCAACGTGTGCATAGCCATGCCTGCTTGTTTTTATGTTTCCACACAGCACGGTTAACACCGAGCTCAATAGCTGGTGAAGTAAAACACAAGTCTCTGATGTGTTTGGGGTAAAGTGGTAATGTGGCCAGTAGCTACAGTATACTTACATTCCTGCTTAAAGGTGAAATACTCTGTTAAATGTCTACATTCGTGGTTCCCACGCAGCAAAAACAGTGTTTTGGGATAAAGAATTTTTAAGGCCCATAAGTACAGCACACACTGAAAAGGAGAAAAAACAAACACAAAGACAGGAATGGTTATGATGCGAAGGTATTAATAAAACACCTTCAAATGCATTGAAAACTGCTTATTTCAGTGATTTGACAGAATCCTTAGAAATCCTTTTCCCATTTGTTCAGATTTTGGCAAAATCAGGTGCAATGCCTGGCCAAAAAAAGTCACAATTTCAAAAGAGTAAAATTATCATTTCTAGGCATGAAGCAAAGAAAGCAACTAAGGAGATTTGAAATTACTGGAACTGTGTTAACAGCCCTTTAACACATTATCAAAATCTGGAAGGACTGTGCTGAATTGTCAACTTTGTGGAAGAAATGTGTCAGAAAAAAATTTAGTTGCATGGTTAAAAAAAGCATGAAGCAATGCACCCATAATGCACTGTACAAGCCTCTGGAGGCAGTGTGATGATCTGGGATTGCTTCTGTTAATCAGGTCTAGGCTCAGTAATGTTATGTGGCAATAAAATGCACTCAGCTGATGACCTATATATACTGAATGACCCGGCTATCATATCTATGCAATTTTCTTCCCTGAGGGCACAGGCATATTCCACGACTCAAACTGTGAACGTGTTTCTGGGTTTCACAAGGAAGCATTTTCGCACACATGAACCGCTCACTACATTGACTTTTTCTGGCCAGGCAAAGCATTTACTTACACATGATTAATTAATTACACAGTATTGATATTATGTCTTGAAATTGGTTATAGAAAGCAAGGTGAATCATACTTCAATACTGAAATATCCTCTGTCCACGTAATCTCCAAGGAAAAGGTAGCGCGTGTTGGCTGGAGATCCTCCCACCTCAAACAGCTTCATCAGGTCGAAGAACTGCCCATGGATGTCTCCACATACTGGAAAAGAATCCAAGAGAGAAGAAAAAACATTCAAAAATACAAGAATACTGCACCAACACACAATTTAGTAAGGTCCGTAAGTATTTGGACAGGGTCTCTGTACACCAAAACAATGGATTTGAAATGAAGGAAACAAAATGTAATGAAGTGTAGACTTTGAATTTTAATTCTGGGGATTTAAAAATATATTGTATTTACGGTTACTATTAATTACAACTATTTATTTATTTATTTTTTTAAAATAGCATCATCACAGGCTCAAATATACAGTAACTAGCTGACCTCTTTTCCTCCACACATTTGTTTCTTTTTGACTGCATATTGAGCAGCTACCAAATGCAGAAAATGGGCCACAACCATCCATTAAACTGCTGATCAGTAAGTTGTCCACTTACTTTCGAGCCGGGGAAAAACAGAGGGCCTGGGTAAAAATGGCTGTTTAGAAATACCAGTTAATGCAATATGTTTTGGTTAAACTCCTTGCATTAAAGCTGAATGTCTCCACTTTAATCACATCTTGAGTGCTTCATTTAAAAGTAATTGGACAAACTAATATAATTATACACAGAAGGATCGCTTCAGCCTAATGACAGCCTGCTTCACTTGCATCAACATCTCTCTGGACTGCATATTGAGTGCTCCGGTGAACAGCTAGGAAATGCAAAACTTCAGAACCTTTTTTTTTTTTTTCCCTAAACTCTGCGCTTTATTTAAAATCCTTTATTGCAGATTTGAACACATGTAAAAACATATAAGGCGGGACAGTGGCTTATTGGTTGGCACTGTTGCCTTGCACTCAATTTCCTCGTCAGGTCTGCATGTTCTTCCTGTGCTAGGTGGGTTTGCTCAGTGTTCTCCGGGTTTACTCTCACAGTCCAAAGACATGCAGATTAAGCCAAATGTTCTTCCCAAATTGCCCATAGTGTGTGAATGTGCGAGTGAGTGTTGACCAGAGGTCCTCCCACGAACGTAAAATGATAGTCATCACTGGTGCTAGTCACTCTAGAACCCTTAGTTCATCTAGAAGATCTAGACTCCAGAGGTTCTTATATGGATGGATGGATGAATGGATGAAGTTATACAACACTGCCCAACTGTCCAAAAACTTATAGACCTGACTGTACATTCTTAATTTATATTATGACTTTAGTGAACTTTTCAAACCCAGAAACATCTTCCGTAAGTCTAAGCAGATGTACACAGGTAACCCTCTTTATCTACGAATGAATGACATACTAATTCGCACTAATGTACAAATTTTCATGCAGGACTGACATCAGGGCTTTGAAGTAGCACAGTGACTGAAAGCTTTTCCTCCATCTTATTACCAAACAATGGTGCCTGAGGCTTTTCATATAAAGAGTGTCACCTGGCCTCTTGTTAAATGAATAATGTATGCATCAGGGCTGCTGGTTGAAATGCGCCTTTGTGCATTAAACAATGCGCACTGAGCAAAGACTCACTTTCATCCAGCATCCTGCTGAGTGATGGCTACTGCCATGCCCTTATATAGTGACAGTTTAAATATGCATTCTGATGTTTTGTCCTGTAATAAACTGAACAAATACTCTGCGTATATGGATCAAAATGGTGTTAGACTCCTAGGCATTTACTTTGCATTGGAACAGTGCGTTACAAAGTACTTAAAAAGGTGCACAATTATAACAGCAAGCATGCAATGAGCAGAAGGAGACGTCCTTAATATGGATTGCTCATACTTGAGTATTCCTATTTAATGTCTGTGTTTAAGGGCAGAAGTGGCAACACAATGGCATTTAAGAGCAGTCAAGTCGACTAAGTATACAATCATCTTTCTCTACACGGTTATAAAACCTAGACTGGGATGCTGGGTGACCTTTTCTATATCACGTATCATGCATCTTCCATTTTCATCTTACCAGAACTTCTACGCAGTGTATAAATAAGGAAAAATGAAAGGGACATTTTGAAAATTTATTTGTTTAGTCATCCATCTAAAAAATAAAAATAAAAATAAAAAAAAGGAGAGAAAACATGGAAAATAAAGTAAAATATTATCAGTAAAACCTTTAAAAAAAAGGTTATATATATTATATAAATATAAATGATTGTGTAAGCAGATTATTTATATGCAACTACAGGTGCATCTCAATGAATTAGAATATCATCAAAAAGTTTATTTATTTCCGTAATTCAATTCAAAAAGTGAAACTTGTATTATATAGATTCATTACACACAGACTGATATACTTCAAGTGATTATTTCCTTTCATTTTGATGATTATGGCTTACAGCTAATGAAAACCCAAAATTCTGTATCTCACAAGACTCGAATATTAATTAACACTAATAAAAAAATTTAATAAAAAGAAATGTTGGACTACTGAAAAGTATGAACCTGTACAGCTCTCAATACTTGGTCGGGGCTCACTCTGCATGAATTACTGCAGCAATGCGGTGTGGCATGAAGGCGATATGTCTCTGACACTGTTGATATGTTATGGAATCCCAGGTTGCTCTGCCTTTAGCCCTTCTGCGTAGTCGGGTCTGCTGTCACGCATCTTCCTCATCACGGTACCCCATGGATTCTTAGGTCGGGTGAGTTTGCTGGTCCATCAAGCACAGGGATACCATGGTACTTAAACCAAGTATTGGTACTTTCGACAGTGCGAGCAGGTGCCAAGTTCTGCTGGAAAATGAAATCAGCATCTCCATAAATTTGGTCAGCAGAGGGAAGCATGGAATGCTCTAAAACTTCCTGGGACCTGATAAAACACAGTAGACGGACACCAGCAGATGACCCCAAACCACCACTGACTGCAAACTTTACACTGGACTTCAAGCAACTTGGAAGAAGAGATGAAGGTGCCTCTTCTCTCTTCTTCCAGACACACTTTGATTTCCAAATGAAATGGAAAATTTACTTTTATATGAAAAGAGGACTTTGGCCCACTGAGCAACAGTCCAATCATTTTTGTCCTTAGCCCAGGTAAGACGCCTCTGATGTTGTCTCTGGTTCAAGAGTGGCTTGACACAAGGAATGCGACAGTTGTAGCCCATGTCCTGGATACCTTTGTGCGTGGTGGCTCTTGAAGCACAGACTCCAGCTGCAGTCGACTCCTTGTGAATCTCCCTGAATTCTTGAATGGGCTTCGTTTCACAATCCATTTAAGGCTGCGTATATCCCTGTTACTTGTGCAACTTTTTCTACCACATTTTTAACTTTTCCATTTAACGTTCCATTAATGTGCTTGGATACAGCGCTCTGTAAACAGCCAGCTTCTTTAGCAATGACCTTTTGTGGCCCACTGGACCAGACTGAGAGACCATTTAAAGGCTCAGGAAACCTTTCAGGGTGTTTTGAGTTAATTAGCTGATTAGAGTGCGACACCATTAGTCTCCAATATGGAACTTTTTCACAATATTCAAATTTTCTGAGATACTGAATTTTGGGTTTTCATTAGCTTTAAGCCATACTCATCAAAATTAAAAGAAATAAACACTTAAAATTTATCAATCTGTGTATAATGAATCTATATAATATATTTGAATTGATTTACAGAAATTAAACTTTTCAATGATATTCTTATTTACTGAGATGCACCTGTATGGTTGCAGTGAATGGTAAAATGTTGACATGACCTCATGCGGAAAAACTGTTGAATAATATTGTATACATATACAGGACCAGTCAAAAGTTCAGACTCGCCCCCTACTGTTTTTTGGTGTATTGTCTACATTCTAGAACAATGTTAAATTATTTTCCAAAACAAAAATAATTCAATAAAATCAAATGCATAGAATTTTTGACCAATGAAGGTCAGCAGTTCTTGCAAGAATCGTTATGAAGGTTTTACAGAGTACAAGTTCAATTCAATTCAATTCTATTTGTATAGCGCTTTTAACAATTGTTATTGTCACAAATCAGCTTTACACAATCAAAAGAAATTATGGACGTTAGTACAAAATGTGACTGTGTATGAATCAAAATGATTTGGCAAGGAAAAACTCCCCGAGAAGGCAATAGGAAGAAACCTTGAAAGGAACCAGACTCAACTGGGAGCCCATCCTCATTTGGGTGAACGTTATGTAGATAAGATAAGTAGCAGACACATCTCAATAACAACAGTTTAAATGAGAATACTCCATATCTTGGATGCCTTCAGCATTGGTTTATAATGTTAAAAGAAATAAAAATCAAGGCAGACCACTGTAATAGAAGCACACTATTGCAGAACGCATTAGGACTTGTATAGGAGTTTTGTTACATCATCCGCCTCTTCTTCTATTAAATCCAAGTCTGACTTCCTTTAAAAACAAATGCTGCGAATCAGTTCCATGCCACTTTCAAGTGTTATTTTATCACCACGGACTATAAAATTGTTAACAAAGAACACATGCCTAAAAAAATGGAGCGCATCCTACGATGTAGCACAACACTTTGAACGGCAAGGTTCTCATAAGATGCACATTTCCATGGTTACTGTGCTTCGCAAGCTCTTTTACACTGTCCATTTGAAATGCAAATGCTATTTAACAAATGGTCTTTCCACTCCCATAGCAGCCCATCAATATTTTTAGTTTTCCTGTCAACCGTGCATGCAATAAATTAGCTGGGGCTCAATTCGGGGGTACAGGAACGCTAATATCAGCCCTGTCTCTACTGATTCCATTGCTGGTAATGTTTACGCTGTTTTGTTTGTGTCAATCTGGACACCATATTAGTTATTTGCCAGTCATTTCTTATTCATGTAGGCAGAATGAGTTCTATAAATAGAGCTTCCTCTGTTCAACTTATTAAGTCACAATTCATTCTCCGTCCTGTAACATTGTAATCGCGTGACAACAACAACAATGCACTGATGGCCAACAGGCCTCGGTGACAACTGTAAGATATTGTACTATAGTGACACTGAATCCTCATTCTGATTGGTCAGAAGTTAGTGAAGAAGTTTCCATAATAGCACCGTTCAGACAGCTCTGATGCAAATTTATATTAAAGTTGTTGTTCTAATACATTAAAAGGATCCAATCTGGGTCCTGAGGAACAACTGGCACTCCAAAGTTTCATGTCTTTCCTATTCTGTAGAGCTGAGGGTACTCTAGGACAAAGGTTGGAAACCTGTGGAACATATTTGTACAGTAACAACTTTTTATAACTAACAACTTAATACTTGCAACTTATTATGATAATTATTATTAGGGATGCCCTGATATGATGATATCGCCATACCCAGGTGCCGATTCGATTTGGATTCATCTGATATCTCAATTTTAGAAATATCCACACACACACACACACACACACACACACACACACACACACACACACACACACACACACACACACACACACACACACACACACACACACAGAGAGACAGACAGACAGACAGACATATATACATACATATTCATGTATGTGATTTGTTTATGTTTATAACCAAACAATTTCAAAATTTTAAACAAAAATATTTTAAACAATTTGTTCTGACCACTTGGGGTGTAAATAGTTTAGGCCTCTACCTCTATGATTATAGAGAAACTGCAACATTTTAACCACCTCAAATGCAAACATGAACGCAATAAAAAATAAAAAATAATATTGTCTGATGCAAAAAGTCGAGTTTGGAATGCAACGATGCACAAGTTGCCACATCAAGAAATTGTGATGTCACTTAATCGACCCCCCCCCCCCATCTCTAACTATTTCTCATCATCATGATTATTTTGAATTATATTTTTACTGATTTCTTATTAAGACCAAAACAACAAAGCTGGATCAATACACAGTTGACCCACACAGCAGACATTTAAACAAATTAAGCAATATATTGGGGGGAGTAAATCACAGAAAGAAGCCCATATCCGCCAGAATAATTCAGATTTGTTCTGAAAGTTATGTGCAAGTTTTTCCAAAGGCAGAAGATCTTCAGATCTGGCAGAAACACATCTTCAGGATCGGTACATCAGATACCATAAGATAAGTATACATTTCTTGCAAGATAAGTGTTGAAATTAAATAACCAGTGTGAATCAGAAGGAAAATCTAGTGATGTTTCCCATATTAACAAATGTATAGTTTGAGACAAAGTTAATTATTATTTTTAATAAAAAGAGACATATTTTGTCTTAACTTTAAACCATAAAGAAAACAAAAGAGAGGGGACAACTGAGACCAAAAGCTGTTCAGTGGGGTTAAGACTTGGATATTTTTTCCTCACTAATCTAGGCAGAGCATGTCTTCATGGAGTTTGCTTTGTGCACAGTGGCATTGTCATGTTGGAGCAGGTTTGAACCTCTTGAGAGCAGTAAAGAAAAATCATAAAGCTATAGCTTACAAAGACATTTTACATAAATGGGTGCTCCCAACTTTAGTGTTGCAGCATTTTGATCAGGTGTCTAGAAAGCTTTGGTTATAAAATCCTAATAATGTCCAGTTACATTTACAAGAATGCCATAATGAATAAATTAGTACAAGATAGAAAGTTAGTACAAGAGGTTATTAAATCAACAGCACCAAGCTGATGGGAATGTTCCCATCACTACCCTGGTGCTCATATAGAGACATGCTTATAAAGATGTAAACTTTCCTTGTATCTTGAAGGAAAACATGGTGCCTTGAAGGAAAAACGGTGCAGAGCAGAGGAGTTAGATGAATTATGCTACATACCTGGCAACCCAGCCACAAGATAAAGAAGAATGACATGAATGCATCAGAGGAATGAAGGAGAGATGTTGCTGTAGCGTTTGTCTTTTTTATTAAGCGAAGAAAAAGACAGAAGGAGGTCGTGTGATGTGTGCGAGTCTCCTACAAACACAAAAACTAAAAGGAACTTCCAAGAATTCTGGAAGTTTATGTTAAACCCGCTTTTAATAGAGAAATCAGAAAAGGTCTTAAAACCTGTCCTACTCTACCTCACCAGATTCATCCCAGGAGCGATTTTTATTAAAAATTAAAAAAATAACAATATATATATATAAATAAATAAATAAATCACACAGTAAACAGTATAGAAGAAGCTATAATTAATAGAAAGAGAGAATCTTTTTTATTATAAATTGGGTAGGACTTTTTGGAAACGCTTTACAAACTTGTAAACGTATGTATTGTCACATGTTGTGCGACACGCAGAACAGCGGAGTCAAAATGTCTTCTGGAATTGTCCAATTAGCACCTGTTAGATGTGCTGCAGTGGGAAGCAATTAAGCTGAGCCCCAAGTCTTAGGAAAAACACACAAGTGTACTGCACACGCACATGCACGGAAAAACAAACCTGTGCTACACACTAGTGCATTTTGTTCCACACATGCCTAAGCTTCTGACGTCTTTCACAACACGAAAAGCTGACCATCAAGTAAAATTTTGGCTTGTTGGATGAATTCCAAAAAGTTCAACCCGACTGTGGTCACCTGCAATTACACTAGCGGCTCCCGTGGCCATGGCAACCACACTTATTGGCATGGAAACAGTGCTGCGATGAGCTCCTGCACTGTAAGACCATTCCCATGGGGGCTTTAATGCTTTGTTCAAGCATATTTAATAAATAGAGGATTAGCAAACAATTAAATCATATTGTACTTTACATTCCCTGGTGAGCATGGAAAAGAGAGAGAGAGAGAGAGAAAGAGAGAGAGAGAGAGAGGGAACACACAGAGGTTTGTCATAGTTTATTTTTTTTATCCCCCCATCAGTGTTTATTGAATAAGTTTAATGAAAGCAGATTGAGGCCGTTGGCATGTGTACATGTGCCACTGTGTGTGTTGTGAACTGTAATGTTCTGACAGTCAACATTGCACTTCGAATGAGGAAACAAACCCAACATGGAACAAGCATGTCAGTGTGGGGAGCAAAAGGCCAGTACTGCACACGGACAGAGAAAAGGCTGGTTTAAGAGCTGTTACACACGACTGGGGTGATTAAGTGCTTGAATCTTTACATGCTAACACATATCACTACAACTGATTTGCTTTTCATTTTCAATACAAATATTTGAGCTCTGTGTAATGTCCAGATGCAGAATATATCCATCCCCTTGACCACAAGACTCAGCTTCTTAAATGGTCCAAAACATCACTTGAACATGCTGAATCTTGAATTCAGATAATGGCATGTGTTCATGGCATAAAATACACTAATTGGCCACAGAAACACCTGTAATGCATTTTCATTAGGTTCACAGCATTTGGCAGAGGCCTTAATACAAAGTGACTAACATTTATCTCATTACACATCTGCGCAGTTGAGGGTTGAAGGCCGTGTCCAACAGTGGCATCTTGGAAGTGCTGGGGTTCGAACCCGTGACCTTTCAATCAGTACTCCAATGTTTGCTCATTAAAAATCCTGTTTATTGTCCAATCAGTCAATCAATGTAGTAGTACATTTTCATGCTAAACATCAGAATAAGGACATACTGTATTTTCAGAGACGTTGCCCATGGAGGTTGTCGGTGCCAGATGGCCTTGTTTGAGAATTATAGAAACTGCTAATCAACATCTGTCTCTAGAACGCACACAATGAGTAATCGTTCCAACTGGGAGCAGACTAAAATGGGCAGACTGGTTCAAGTTGACAGGAAGGTTGCGGTAATATAAATAAGCTGAGCAGAATCGCAGAAGGGTGCACAGAACACTGCACAGCATGTTAAACACTGAGATGGATCTACTGTAATAAAACAGCAGAAGTTCAGGTCACTCCTGACATACAAGAACACACTGAACCTGGGAAATACATTGTCATGCATTGTTTTTCACAAGCAACACAATGCAGATTCCTGCTCTCATGATCAGTGGTGTGAGGCACTCCGCCCAGTACTTTTTGAATATCCATTTCAGCAAATCTGAATCAGCAAATGAACTCCAAAGAGGCTCCAAAATCAGGCAAATCAGAAGGAGAAAAAAAACAACAAAAAAAAAACAAGACATGTAATGGCAAAGCTTTGTAAAGATACACTATGAGGGGGTGAAGGACCATGGAAGAAACACAGGACTGAACTGGACAGATTGGTGCTGTGGATTCAAGATTTGAATTGCGGATGGTTTTGGATTTGCAATTTCTAAGTCGTAATTACATGAGCCGAGTGTTATGGGAAAGCGGCCCATCGGAGAGGAAGTGTGTGGCTGACGAGTGTTATGAGCGGCGTCACCAAGATGAATTAGCAGAAAGCTCTTCAACAGTGCATATTTTTCAGGAAATAGCAAAAGCTCTTCCCCCCACCAGCACCCCTTCTCTTCAGAGGCGCCTTGAGACTTTACATTATGTACTACAGTGCAAAACATGAGACAAAAAATAAAAAAAACACCAACAATAAGTTTCACAATAATAAACATACATAAAGGCTCCAAATCAGTTTGGCACTGTGGAAATATTAGTTTTTTACTTTTAATTAAAAGCTCAAGGTTGTGAAACTTACAGAATTGCAATACAAATTGAATCTCCACCTAGGTATCGTGATTCCCGTCTCTATTACATACTTTTTGAGCAAGACGGATTGCCTTCCCGTGAATGATATACATATCATTTCAGAGTGAAACTGGTGGGATTCTTTATTTCTAATTCTTTATGAACGATTAGTGCTGTGAAATGTTCTCTGTGGCTTTTTTCTTCTGACATTCACTTCTAATGTGTCTCGGAGCAAACAGAATGATGGGGACAGAGGGACGGGCCGCTTCAGCAGGAGGGATAATTGACGAGTGACGAGTTGCCAAAAATGTTTAATGGGTGTGCTGTACCATATGGCATTTACGTATGTAGTTCTCCGCGGTGTTCTGTGCGCACAGTCGGTGAAGCCCATTTTTAAGCATGTTTCTTGCCTTCTAGAGTATTCTCATGAAGATGTAGAACTGATTTGTGAAGAGCGAAGCCGGGTCTGGATCCAACAGAGATGAATTCTCTTTGGTTTTTGACAGAATAAAGCCTGCACGATCAACATTTTACGTTAAGGATGGGTTAAAGATGTACCGTGCTAATAGTTTCGCTTAAAGAATCACAAGAACTTTATATAATCATTGTGATAGCTAAATGTTTAAACAATGATTAAATGGTTTCTTTATTTAGTCAAAAAAAGCTGTACTTGTTTATAAACAATATTAATAAATAAATTCATATTCTATTCTGTACAGCACAGTTGCAGTAAGCCTCGAGTCTATTCCAGGAAACTTCAGGCTACACCCTGGACAGGATGCCAATCCATCGAAGGAAAATCACCCATTTAAACACATCGGGCAAATTGGGAATGAAATTGGCCTAATCTACCGGTCTTTGGACTGTGAAAGAAAACCGGAAACCCACCAAGCAGGGGGAGAACATGCAAACTCTACGCACACAGACTCAAGGTGGGAATCGAACCCGGACCCTGGAGGTGCGAAGCTACGGTGCCAACCGCTAAGGGTGCGCCGACTGATCGGTTGTCCCTCAACTGGCCGATCAAATAATTAAAAATAAATTAATAAAAAATACATAAGTCGACAGCCACATCAAAATGTCGGCGCCAGTCTGGGAATATTATCAAGTCTCTTTAAAAGACATAAAATTTGCAATATGCAAAGATTTTTTTCCTTAAGCAGAACGTCGCAGTGTGAATAATTTGAATATGAAAAGTTACCCGCAAAGGCATCAGCTAAATGTTGTAAGTCAATCCTCACACAAACACCTATGGCGAAAGCCCTCAAAAAGCAAAAAGCTTGAGTATTACTCTGCAGAGAGTAAAAAAAACTAAAACCCAGTATCACAAAAATAATAATGAAGACAGAAATAAAGAGCGATTCCCGAGGCAGCCCGAGTTTACCTGACCGCTCCATGCTTGTGACTATGTGAGAGACTATTCAGCACGGTTATACACATGCTGGATGACGAGAGGAATAGACCATCTCTTAAAAAGAAAAAAAATGTATATAGAAATGCCTGCCCTCTGTGTTTACTAATGACAAGCCATGACTAGCTCGCCAGACACAAAGTGACTGATGAGTGCGTTTCTTAAAAATGTTCGGTGAAGAATTTTGATTTGTTATTTCACCGACACCGCCTTGCTCCATGTGCTGCACGTAATACCGAGTGAGAATAGTAGGACAGTCGCATTTTAGAGCATTTTGGCGTGTGAGAGAGCCCCTTTATAGTACTTAAAGAACTCAATTTTTTACTCTTTAGCTGAGCATAGGCTATTCTATTGGATTCATTCTCTCTTTAGAATCTACATGAAATGATAAGAAAATGGAATATGCTGTCTTCCAAAAAAATTTTTTTTTTTTACTGATATAAATAATAAATATTACTACACAATAAATAGAACACTTTAAATGGAAGATCCCAATAACTCCCCCCCACACACACATTGGATCAGGTGATGGGAGCACTCCTACTAACCACTACGCCACTGAGCCGCCTTTTAATAAATAAATAAATAAGTAATAAATTGAATATAATAATAATAATTTTAAAAAACCTGGAAGCCTTTTAAATATGCAAATTCACACGATAACATTTGGCGAGATGAAACGAAAGAGATGCAAACACTAACAGATTCCACAAAGAAGAGAAGAGACATTAAAGTAGAAGTCACATTCACCGCAGATTGAAAGAAGCCAATCAAGTGAATGTGAAGTCACGTGCATTTCAAAATAACAAGCGGTTTGTCCCTTTTCATATTTCATACTGTACACATGTAAAAACCTAAAAATTACCACAAAAATAAGAAGATAAACCAGATAACTGGCTCAACAAAATGCCATGACTGTGAATCAGATGTTGAACACAGATGTCACTGTTTCAAATGTTCAGGGTATGATAAAATATCAGAGCTTCACTATAATAAATCAACCATTTAAAGACACATGAGGTGATTACACATTATTGCAAACATGAAAAACTGAAACAAATCCTATAATTGTTTTTCTCTTACATTGCCAGTATTCATCACATCATTATAATAAGCTGAAACACAGTATTTGGTGCAGTTCAGTCAAAAACACTTAGCAGTTCAGCACGCCACGGGTCAGTCGCTACGTCACAAGGATGCAAAATGAAACGTAAATGTGGAATGTCGAGACTGTAGTGCAGATGTTTCCTGTATATGTACTGTAATTCATGCAAGTGCGTTTTCTTTGGTATAAATAGGGTAAATACAGTAATAATTCTCTATCTCAAGCTGCATTGCTTGGTGTTTGACAATCCGAAAAAAATTTACACAGTATTATATTTTATATGGAAATTTATCTGAATTTAAGTTAATATTCATGTTACAAAATTAGTAAATGATATTGTTCGTAATAGTTTAGCGTTAAAATGCATGAATAATTATATGTTGTCATAAAAAAAGCATAAAAATATGCAGAGGATATCTGCGATTTCTGCGAAATTGTAGAGATTTCCGCAAACAATTATTAGTTAGGTTCTTAGAAAAAATCTGCTAAGGCACTTTGACGATTCAAATTTCAAATAACGATATTGCATGAAAAAGCTCCAACTCCACACCATCACAGAGCCAAAGAAATTAGTAGATAAATTGTTATTTCTCATAGAGCGGAAGCGCACATGACAAAAATAGGATGCAATCATACAGAAAAGCCACTTTCAAGGACAACATTCACTCCCGCTCACACACGCACAGATGCAGACACTAGAACAGAGGGAGAGAGGGGAGGGGGAAAAAAAAAGAGCGAGAGAGCGAGCGAGCGAGCGAGAGAGAGAGAAGCAGTCACGATCAGGTTCTCGATTAGCTGAGTGAGTAGGAGCACACAGTGTTGAGTGAGTGGTGGAGTGATCTCTGCGACTGCACCTCCATCAGCAGGCCACTGTGTAGGCGATGCGCATTATACAACTCCACTCACTGGCCTACGCAGTGCCGACGCAGAAGCGCACACACACAAACACACACATACATGCCTAGACTATAGAGGAGGGAATCTTGAGGGATTGCCCATTTCCATGCACACACAGGGCAACTCAATGTGATTAGAAAGCATTTTTTTAATACATCCTGATTTTAGATTTTTTTAGCATATGGTTTTTTTTTGGGGGGGGGGGGGGGGCATTAACCACCTGCTGTTTAAAAGCATGATATTTTTCCTCTGTCAAGAGAACATTATGCTTAATGTATATTCATTATGATGATCACAACCAATTTCATTCAAATATTTGCATAGAATTTCTGGGTTACCCAACAGTTCGTTCTCATTCGGTTGCTCGAGGGGTGATCCGAGAGTGCGTCTTGTTTCTGTTCACCAAGTAAAATTTCTCTCCTCCATTTAAAACTGTTACTACTAGGGCTAAAATCAATGCTTCTTGGAAATATAAAATACAGGAATATTTAAAGGATATTTTTAAACATTCCTTGCACTATTTGCTACTGGTGATGGCACTGTTTCTATTTATGCTAAACTCTCTGAACCCTTCTTTCCCGACAGAGTAAATGGTGAGCATGTCTCTCGTGACATAAAAAGCCACAGCAACAGGAGTCAACTAAGTTTATTGGGCGAAGTCTGAATTGACAGAATTATTTATAAAGTTACCAAGGATGGAACACTCAATTATACTTTATATAAACTTAGTCATCTGACTTTTCAAACCTGTACAAATTCCAAACTTCTTACGTGACATTTAAATATTCCTCATTGACATTCTCGCTGTTTCTTTTATTGGAATTAACTAAATTAATAAAAAAAATTGCCCAGCACTAGATTAAGCTACAAATTCAAATGCACATACCGTCACATCCCTAGTATAATTGCATTCTTGTTCAGTGATATTGTTTCACTATTTACAAGAACTAATCAAAATTATGATGTATATCCTATTAGGCCTCACGTGCACTGCTTTCAGTTTAGTTTAGTTTAACTTTTTTCTTTTTTTCTAAATGTCACTTGTCACTTAACATAAGTCAAACTGGGACTTTTTAAAATACAGAATAACAGGAAACAGGTTTCAGTACGCCGCAGTCATGTTCTGACTGCCTGCTACATGTCCGAAACCCTGGCTTCCCAGGAACTCCTTAAATGCCTCAAACATGTGGAAAGGGCTTGGAGCGAGATCAGGACTGTACGACGGATGTGGCAATAAACTCCAGATGAGTTCCTGTAATGTACAAGTGGTGTTCGTCAATGATTCCACAGACAGACGCGTCTCTTTTGCAAGTTGGCGACAAGCTACCTGTAGGATTTTCAGGGATCAGGAGTTCCATGACTGCAGTGGGCTTCGAGCCACCTTAGCCGGAAATGTTATTTATGGGCACGGTGCCTTCTTTAAGACGTTCGCATTACCGTGCTAGAAGTCTTCTGTAAATGTCAATCAGTTTTATACCTTCACTCAAGAAAATTTCAGCAACGCTTTGATGTGAACAGTCCTCGTATAAAAAGATTTCCAAGTAAACACCTGCCATTTAAGTCATACTTTACTATAAAATATTGGATTTAGGAATCGATTTTAAAAGTACTCATAAAAACGGTTTAGCACAAGAGTGGCATTATGTGTCTAATGTATCAAAACTGGAACATAAGCTTGAATGAAATTTAGCAACCATAACATCTAGTAAATGTTATTACGTACGACATGTTCACATTTCCATCAATGCTACATCATGATTCGCCCATGTCTACTAACCCACGAGTGCACACATCTACCCTGCCTCCCACACCCACCCCACCCCACCACTGCTGCTGCCTCATCAGCCCTGAGCATAGAACTTTAACTGCACTTACAGTCCTAACAGTCAGGAAGTTCCTTTGGGTCTTCCTTGTAGCCACTATTAAATGAGCACAAACTCCCACTCAAGTCATTTCCACTGGAGACACGTCATTAATTATCACAGACATCATTTAACAGTGCAGTTTAGTGTCCCCACTATAGAAAGCCCGTCTGATTAGGCTGCCTTTCTATTTAATGACATTACAGGAACCTGGACTTTCCAGATAAAACAATTAAGGCAATTGAGTCGTGCTTGGAAGAACAGCCACAGCCTCCGAGTTGAACTGTCTATTCAGGCAATTAGCGAAAGATGGAGGAGAAGCTTGGCACTGATTACTGCTGAGTCACTTAGTGGATGCTAAGCCTTCTGTTCTAACCACAGGACTGCTACAAAGTCCTGGATATGAGCAAAAGCTGACTGCCTAGTGTGCTTCACTGCATATGTGCTACTAAATAAATGTGCTAGTGTAGTAGAAAACTTCTTTATAGGTAAAGTGACTAAAGCCGTTCAAAACTTGTCAGTGGAAAGCCAAGCAAAACGAGTTTACGATTTTTTTTTGTGCAAGATTTTGTGAAGACATAGCATCATGGGTACCAAGAAAGTTAGCAAGGATGGTAGCAACAAGAAAAGGGAGCCACACTTTCAGTGGAAATTCTGAAGAAAAAAAAATTGCCTCTAAAAAAGCTGCCGGAATCATAAATTAAAATTAAGTAAGGTTTTTATATGCAAATATATGATTATAATGTTGGAAATTGGTAAAACTTTTTGGTGGCTGGAACGGATTATCTGCATTTACATTATTTCTTATGGGAAAATTCTTATCGCAACACAAATTCGCTGAGGTCCCACTGCATTTTATTCTAAAAAGTGACCCAAAAGAAAAACTAACATTTCAACAAACATTTTGTTGGTATACTGTATATTACTGTAAGTACTGAGAAGGGACCAGTGCTGACCAGGTGTGAGGAGGTTTGGTGACTATAAATAGAAATGGGCTTCGCGACTTGACAAAAAATAGTTTCCTGAAGTAGGCGTTTATTTTTTGCAGGCTGTCCGAGGGGTGAAATGTTAGCTACTGCTTTCTTAATTCATCATTAGTAACTGTTTTATTCTGATAAAAATCACAGTGATTTAAACGATTAATTTATTCACTCACTCATTCTCTATCCTGCTTTTCCTGTCAGTTCCAAGTTCTGTGTCACCCTGGCTAGGCTGTCAATCCATCACACACTAATCCACAAACCGCAGGCAATTTGGGATTCCCAAATAACCTAATCTGTATGTCTTTGGACTGTGGGAGGAAACAGGAGCACCTAAAGGAACCCCGCCAAACACGGAGAGAACATGCAAAAGCTCCATGCACATAGACCCCAAGGCAGGAATCGAACCCTGGACCCTTGAGGTGTGAGGCCACAGTGCTCATCACTACATCACCATGCAGCCGATTTAAATAATACATTTGCCACAAATTCTAATTAGGATCAGGAAAAAAGTGAGACAGCACGTTCTTTAAACCAAGTATGCAGTATGTGGTTGGTGCTAGGGGCACTATAAAGACTGGCAGACAGGGTAGAGAGAGAGAAAGGAACTTCACAAAGAAACAGTTGCACCACATTGAGTAACTTTTTTTTCTACACAGTAAGCAGCATTATAAAATGCTGGTGTGTGTAGGGACACGGCAGGAGTCTTTAATAAAGTGGCCTCACAGTGATGCTGTAATCAATATATTTACTTGAATACTTTTCACCAGCCTGAATACATTTGCTCTAATTGCACACTCTGAATAAACTGTATGCGCATCCTAAACACAAATTTTCCATCATGTCCCATCAAGCAATGCTTGCTTATTACAAAACATTTAAATATTTTATAGAATACATGGTTTATTCAAGCTAAATTCTAAGATCATAATCATCCCCCCCCCCCCCCCAAGTCTATAACAGCATATAGACTGATGTTGGACATTCCTTTGGCACACTGAGTCCACTTGTTTTCTTTAGAAGGCAGCTTCACACATCGTAGTCGAACACCTATGGGAGATTTTGACTCGACGTGGTAGACAGCGCTCTCGGACACCATCATCAGAACATCGACTGAGGGAATATCTTTGGTGTTTTTTACTCCAGTACAGTTCCAGAGATGTGCACAAGCTATTCCCAGGTGTGTATGAGCTGTTCTGGCAGCTTGTGTAGGCTTACTAAGACACTTTCTGACAGGTTTTTCCTCTAATATGTAACCTACATCTGTTACTGTGTAAAACATCGGAGCTGATTGTCACAGTCACATGCTAATTAGCTTCCTAAATCGTTCAA
This sequence comes from Clarias macrocephalus, assembly GCA_011419295.1. NCBI lineage: Eukaryota > Metazoa > Chordata > Actinopteri > Siluriformes > Clariidae > Clarias > Clarias macrocephalus. The sequence goes on from JAAGKR010001152.1 coordinate 138,128, forward strand.
AATCAGAAGTACGTAACATAAGCGACTGTTATTGACTCATAATCTGCTTCCTCCAATCACACAGGCTTGTACGGTAAACACTAGGCATGATGGTTAAGAAGAGAGACAGATGAAGTGTTGACCCATCACTCTGGAAAAAGGTATATCTGAACTATGACTTTTTTCCGGTGCTCCACAGTCCATCCCTAGAAAATGAAGCCCTTTTCCTGATTGATTAATTTTCACCGATAAGTGGTTTTCTTACGGCTACACAGCTGTTTAGTCCCAATCCCTTATCCTCCCTTCACATTTTGTAAGTGGAAATGCGATTTCTTCTGGGGTTTTTTTTCTTTCTTTTTTTACAAATTGATTCCACTGTGTGTTTAAGTAATCTATCACACTCATCCAGGTTGTTTTTTTTCAACCACATTTCTTCCTCAAAGATAATTCACAACTATCCTTCCAGATTATAATAAAGCGTATTAACCAGATTTTAGTAGTTTCAGAATTCTCCTTAGTTGTGGTGTTTGCTTTTGCAGAACAATAATTTGACTAGAGTTATTAGTAGAACATCTTTGCCCCGACCACAGGATGTCTTCTGATATGGACGTTTAAGAAAAGAGGAGCTACTCTCTGTAACATTTAGGGTTAACTAACTTATTGCAGCTGAAACATTAAATCACTGCAGTAGTTATGGAAGGCTGTTAACTCTTAGTTAAATCCGGGTGGTGACTTTTTTGGCCGGAGTAAGAACTTCGGTTTAATTTTTTCCCATACTACGAAACAGTAAAAAGTGAAGAAAAAAAGTGAAAAGCCAGAGAATCATTTGGAGGAAAAATTAATGAAATAAAACTTTAGGTATTTAGGCTTTACACACACACACACACACACACACACACACACACACGTATGTCGTGAATATATATTAGCCTGATCACCACCTGCTAATGCTCTCTCTGTCTCTCTGTGTGCGCGCGTGTGTGTGTGTGTGTGTGTGTGTGTGTGTGCGTGCGTGTGTGCGTGCGTGTGTGCGTGCGTGTGTGCGTGCGTGTGTGCGTGCGTGTGTGCGTGCGTGTGTGTGTGTGTGTGTGCGTGCGTGCGTGTGTACCAAACACTTCGGTGGTATCAACTCACTTCCCATTTACTGGCACACTGAACCCTTTGGCAAGCATTATGTGAGAAGAAAGGTACGTCTACACAAGTGTGTGAGATACGGGGGGGGGGGGGGGGGGG
>JAAGKR010001153.1:0-25301 GCA_011419295.1 Clarias macrocephalus
TGCTGCCATACTGAACTTTATTTTACCCTTCTGTAGTATCAGATACTGCACTCTGTAGTCTTATAGACTACATTACAAATACTTTTAATACAATGCTTTACTGTACCATATACCATAACACCCTCTAGTACTCTTGAATACGTTTTGGGCTATAATACCCTCACCGGCCACTTCATTAGGTACAACTTGCTAGTACTGCATTGGACCCCTTTTACCTAAATTCTGCCTTAATTCTTTGTGACATATCGATCCATGCTTTCACATTGTTTACGCCTAAATTGAGATTCATCAGACCATGCAAAAATTTTCCCAATCTTTCATTGTCCAATTTTGGTAAGCCCATCTGAAGTGTAGCCCATCTGCTTTTAAGGTTGTGACCTCAGGGATGCTCTTTTGCATATACTTCAGTTGTAAAGGGATGTTATTTGAGTTACTGTTGCCTTTCTATCAGCTTAAACCAGTCTGGACATTCTCCCCTGACCTCTGACCTCATCCCGAGAACTGCCAATCACTGGGTCTTTTCTCGTTTTCAGACTGTTCTCTGTTAACCTGAGAGATGCTTGCGAGTCCCAGTAGATCAACAGTCTCGGAAATACTCAGACCGGCACGTCTGCAACCATGCTACGCTCAAAGCCACTAAAATGACCTAAATCTTCCCCAGGTGTTTGAAACTTCAGCAGATTGTCTTGACCATGTTTACATACTTAAATGCATTGAGTTGCTGGCATGTGATTGGCCAATTCGATATTTGCGTTAAGAGAGATGTTGAGGCCGGTGTGCCTAATAAAGTGGCCGGTGAATGTATTTCAAAATTCCGTGTAGTTCTATAATCTATAATACAATAAAATACTTCGCAAAGGCTATTGTAGAACACAATACTTTTGGTATACTGTATTGTACACTAATGCTAATGCTCGTATATTTATTTATATAAGATTCGTTGTAATTTTTTTATTATAATATGTTACTACTGTATGTATTATACTGTACAACGGTATATTATGCTATTTATGGAGATTTATAGGACATGATGGAAACATTGGCAACCTACACTGCTATTAATCACTGACGGATGATTAATTAAGCCGTGTCGTGTATGCATCTGTGTGCCTGCAGGATTACAACAAAGCTTCACTGATTATTATTATGGGAGAGGCAACACTTAAACTCCAGACAAACAGATCAACCATCCACCTGGACAGTAAAACCAGTAATGTGACGGTATGTCCCTGTCTCTGCTTTTTTATTTATTTATTTTTTTTTTACTTCATCGCTGAATACAGCCTGACACGCTTGACGTAACGTAACATGACTACGAGCGGTTGTGTAAACTGAAACCCTCCTGGCTTTACGTGCTCAGTTCTCTGTAGAGGTGACTCCTGCCATCCAGGATGAGGTCGAGTATAAAGTTCCGCTGTGGATCATTATCGTCTCGGCTCTAGCCGGGGTGCTCCTGCTCGCCCTCATCGTCGTGCTCCTGTGGAAGGTATGTACACTAATCAGAAAATATTAAAAACAAATATCCTCCTAGGGACACTCGATTAGCGGTTGTTGTTTATGGAAGAGATGCTGAACATTTATTGGAGGCGCCAGAATCGAATCCACCTCATTAGGAGTTAATAAACAGCAATTACCGCACTGTGTTGTTGTTTGTATTTTCACCACAGGAGGTTTTTAGGATTAGTCGCAGGGCTGTGAGTTACTGCTCCGGCGCAGGTACTTTTTCTGGGAGCGAGTGGGTTTGTCGATTTAGCTAGCTAAGCAGAGATGGCCTGGCATTAGTGATAAAAGGACATAAACAAATGAATGAAATGGATTTCATTCATGCATGTGTTTTTGTTTGTTTATGAGTGGAGAGGATGGAGATGTAACACTTCGACCTTATGTGAATCTGTATGTTGCGCTCCAAACATTTGCATCCATTCACGTATTTGAATTTGTTATTTGCACCTGTATGCAATGTTTTCCAGCATATTTACTTGATGCTATTTAGATAGGTAGATATAAGGGGCCATTCAAGTCAAACTGGGACTTTTTTGGGACTAAATTTCTCGAGAATGAAGGTAAAAAGAATTGACATTTGCACAAGACTTCAAGCACAGTACAGAATGAGACTCTTAACCGCAGTAAAACATTTGAATGGTGCAAACGTTTCAAGGAAGGCCCTACATCCGTGAAAAACGATCCCAGCCGAGGTGGCTCGGAGCCCACTGTAGCCGCTCCCTCGAAGATCCATCAACTGGAACGCCTGATCCAGAACTTTTCGTCAACTTGGAAGAGACACGTCTGTCTGTGAGAACTGTACACCTCATCATTTACCAATTACACACTACATGAATTCGGTTATTGCCACATTTTCTCTTCAGTCCTGGCCAACCCGTTTTCATGAGTTTGGACCGTTAAGGTAGCTCCTGGGAGGCCAGTGTTTCAGACATGAAGCCAGCGTTGGCGTACTGAGAAAACTTTCTACCTTGATGGTATCCAAGCACTAGTGAAATGCTGGAATATGTGTATTGGTGTAACAGGGGATTAGGAGATATAGAGAAATAAAGGGAGATTTAACTTCTTTCATTCTACACAACCAAAAGTCCCGGTTTGACTAGAACGCATCTGTGCATGTATTTGGATTGGAACCTGAAGTGGGCGTTCCTGTCCATGGCAATGGAAATAGTGTGTGTGTGTGTGTGTGTGTGTGTGTGTGCGCGTGTGTGTGCGCGTGTGCGCGTGTGTGTGTGGTTTGGAGGGTTACAGGTAGAAATGTCATTTCTGTGTATGATGAGACAGTTCCTCAACCTCAGCTACCTCATTCAAGTTTGTATTTGGTCTTAATGTGAGATGGGATCTGAACTGTTTGTTTGTTTTAGTATTTAATCTAGCTCACTGATTTATTAGTATTTCTATTTGCCCTTGTATTCAATGTTTTCTAACATATTTACTTACATACTATTTAGATAGATAGATAGATAGATAGATAGATAGATAGCGTTGGAGTTCTTCCAGACTATGACAGGTGAAAGCTGAACCTATCCTCCTTAACATTGTTCCATTTATGATCATGTTGACTTTGTGGAGCTGTACTTGACTCTTGCTGACATTTATTATTATTATTTATTTAGTTTTTTTTATTTAACCCTTTTCTTTCCTCAGTGCGGGTTTTTCCGGAGAGCGAGCACTAGAGAGATTTATGAGGCGAAGTCACAGAAGGCTCAGATGAGGACACAGCCGTCTGAGAAAGACAAACTAACAGAGGAGGAATGATGATCATGCAGACTAGATTACTGTATTACTGGGTAAAAGAACAAACAAACAAACAAACAAACAAACTAAGACTTCCTCCTGCAGAATAAAGCACGCTTCTCTGATCTGCTGCTTTCTTTCAGTTCTTACGCTCTGTCTTATCCTGGATGCAGCAGCATAGGACGTGCGTCTGCGGTTTCGAAACTCTGAACGTCGATACTGTTTGGTAGCTAAATAGTATACTTTTTTTTCTTTTTAAAAAATGCAAAACGATAGTGTGTATTACATCTTTCTTGTTACCATAACAACTGACCACGGCCTGATGCTGTGAGTCAAAGCATATTATTGGACTATGAAATGTTACTAGCCCTTGGACACAACCACAGCTGTGAACAGATTGACTCACGGTGTCATCATTTATTCTGCACATGCTGTCTCACTCCGCCTTTATACACAGCACAACTGTTTTGCCTTGGTCTAAATGTTACTTAGGAAGCGTTACCCATATTAAAATTCAGAATGTGCGTCAATATTTTTTCTTTCTTTTTTTTTTTTTTGGATGAACCATTCGGTGTGTAGCTCAGTTCTCTGTGGTTGCAAGATCGTTCTTAACCAGAGGCATTTTAGGCTGTTTTTTTTTAACTTACCTTTAAGCCCGAAAACAATGAGCAACAGAAAACATGGACTAAAGAAGGAGATTATTTTTCTTACAGTAACTGTCAGAAAGCAAAAGTAAAAGCAAGAAACAATGATGATGGCAAATATTTAAATCCGATAGAAATATAGTATATTGGCAATATACAATACTGCAGCATGAATAGTTCTACCTATAATCACAAATGCTCAAAACTGGTTTCACTTAATAATATGCCTTTCATTAGTCATTATTCAGTATCTTATAAAATAGCACTTGATCCAGTGCGTCCAATTATTATTATTTTTTTACTGATGCACTAACAGTCACGATTTAAAGGGATAGTACAGGTTTTTTCCAAGTCCGTTTTTAATCAGATCTGAGGTTCATATAAACCTTAAAATATGTCTTGGTCGTTATAAATTTTGCCATTAAGTTTGTCACCTGGAAAGTGAATACAGAATACTGTAGTCATATAGCTGGCGCAATGGTAAAATGCTCACCCTATCATCCGGAGATCACGAGTTTCATTCCCGGGTGATGGCGTAACCTCTCGCTGCCGGAGGTCTAGAGAGAGCTGATTGGCCGAGTTCTCTCAGTCGGAGGCATGAGAGGTACTTAGTGCTCCCGCATTAGTCAAGGCTCTACAGCCAATCTGTGAGCTCCTGCAAGTGGAAGGAGCGGATAGCACTGTCCTCTGAGTGTGTTACGCCGCCTGAGTGTGGCTCGGAGGAAACACGTGATATTCTCGGCCCTCCCGACTGAGTGTTAGTAGTAGCTTAATGTGGGAGCCCCTTAGTGACAGTGAGGAATTGGATACAACTAAATTATGGAGAAACTTGGGGGATAAAAAAATAAGTTAAATTTGTGCCAAGTATACATATACAATATACATTGCATGTTCTCCCCGTGATAGTGGGTTTCCTCCAGGTTCTCCGGTCACATTTTTTTTTCCCATCTGAAAACTAGTCTGTCATGTAATATGTCGTTTTCTTTACAGGCATGCACATATTCATCTGTAATATTATTTATTCATTCATTTTAGTGTATTTTTGTAGGGAATGGTCTTGTACATAATAATGCAGACATAATAAACTTTTATATAACAAAATTTGTACTACAGATAATATGGCGTTTATATTAAAAGACTTTTGCACAGTATATTATACGAATCCCAACTCAGTTTAGTCTCAGTGGGACTGCTGAAGCTTTATACGAGTATCAGCTGAACTTTGGAATGTATTTTTGCAGATAACAAGGGTTGCGTATTTTGACCGCAATAACTTTCATTGTACTCACGTTCCCGGGATAAAACTTCACGAACGGTTTGCAGAGCAGAGAAAAAAGTGTATTTTGACCTTGTATTTTGACAAGACGTTGAAAAATGTTATTTTTGACCTTGTATTTTGACAAGACCTTCGGTAATGTACTCATATCCACCTCATTTTTGATTTACATAATTAAGGCTTGAAAAAACCTGAACTATCCCTATAATGTGGACATGAGACATGCACAAGTAGGCTTTTTGTCATGCTTTTCATTTCCTATCACGGGTTGTTGAATGATAACAATAATTCCACAGATTGTTTTGGTTTTGTTGTTAATTCAGTGTGGTTTCCTGTAAAGAAAATACATGTCCTTGGTGTGAAGAATAAGAAGAATAAGTGCTGAGATATTTGCACTACGCTTAATAGTGCTTCTGGCTTAAACTGATATCGCAAAAGAAAAAAATAATCCAGGGTCAGCAATCTATACATCCACACCTCTGTTTGAGACAAACTCCGTCTAGTCGGTCGTTCTGTATGAATGCCAACAGACTCAATTTCAGTGAAAGCCCTATTCGCTACTCAGTTCGGAATACAAAATGAGGATTTGTCAGTTGCCATTAAAACTCCAAACCTTTCTGTGCTGCCATCCATCTTTCTCTGTCACATTAGGTCTGAATAGTGTTAATTATCATGGATTTACATTGGAATGCCAGTTCATTTATGACTGTTATGATATCATAAGTTACCACCCTTACGTACTGTACATATGTTGTCCTAACAGCTGTGTATCTTTTTTATAATTGACTATTATAGTATACACTGTCTCTTCACTCTTTTTCACCTTCGAGCTGCACCAAGACACTCACTTGTGTATCTGCATCTAAATCACTCACTGTTTCTGTACGCTGCCTCTGCTGGACATACTGACTAACAAGTGAATTTTTTGTTTATCATATCATGTTTTCTCTCTATGCATGTTTGTGTTTTATAACCAATAACCAGTCCATTAACAGGGTTTCACTGTGTAAGTTGTGCCTCATCCTGCAATAAGTAATCAATGTGGAAATGAACATACAGTACAGCAAGCAAATGAGCTTAGAATGTGTTGTGGAGCTGAACAGTCGAAGACAGTCACCTATTCTCTAAGTTGCATGAATTGTTAAACAGAACCAAAACATCTGATGACAAATCATGATCATAATTATAATTATAAGTGAAACATTTTTAAGAATAGAACAAGCAAACAAGAATATACACTTAATATCTTTAATAAACTACTGACCCAAGAAAGTCCTGAGAATAACGTAAGTAAAAGAGCTTTTTATTCTCTCATCACTGCATGACTCTAAATAACTCTTTCTGTGCAGGTTTTGTTTAAATCGCAACACATAATTTCTCTAAAATATTTACGATGCAGATTTTGAAAAAAAAGCTAGTATTTATTTACTTTGTTTTATTTATCACTGTGATCTTGTCAGAAAAAGGCTTCAAAAAAAGCATTAAAATTCAGCATAAAAATATATAAAGTAGCATAAATTTATAGACCGTTCAAGGTGAGTTTGCCTTTCATAGGACATGCATTAGATGCAGGACAATTTGTCAGACAACTGGCTGTGTGCAAATGAAGCAACTTGCATGGCATATTAGCGACTTCAATCTTTGATAACCAAGATAAATACAATGTGTAAGAAAAATAGATTAATAATAAATGTTATATAAAGGTTATTGGAACCTTGGATTACAAGCATATTTTTTTCCGGAAGAGTGTTCATATATCAAAATACTTGTAAATCAAAGCGAATTTCCCCATAAGAAATAATGAAATTATTTGTTCCAAATAAATATATTTTAAAAATTAGTACAACATTATAAAGTAAAAATAAAACAAATTAACCTGCATTTTAACTTTGAAAAAAGTTAAACTAAATCCCGACAGATAAGTGTTTCCGTTAGTGTTTGTGCGCAGATACACAAGTGAGTTTGTACCTTTTTTTTCAGGTTAATTTGTTTTATTTTTACTTTATATTTTATATTAATTGTTTTTATGTATTTATTTTTGTGGGCTGTGGAACGAATAATTTGAGTTTCTATTATTTCTTATGGGAAAATACAATTTGGTTTACGAGTGTTTTGATATACGAGCCCACTTCCGGAATGAATTAATTCGTAGGTTCCACTGTATGTGGAAATGGGGAAAAAAAAGGAATTATTGACATTTAATATAGTATTATAGTATTGCCTAAAATAATAACACAAAAACAATCTGACCATTCATGTCTTTATTGAGAAATGCAAGTGGAAAAAGTATTTGAATCCTTGGGTTAATAACCTCGAAAAAGCTGATTGGAGTCAGATATTAGCATACCTGGTGACTTGTTAAGAAAATTTGTTTAGAGGTGTGTACTAGAGATACTCTGACTGATAAAAACTCACACTTTTTGAGTTTGCTCCTCACACAATGGATATGCTTGCCAAAAAGAACTTTGATAGGATCAATGATCAAGAATTGTTGATTTACATAAATCTGGAAAGGGTTAAAGAGAGATTTGAAAGACTTTAATAATTCTTCAGTCTACGGTTAGACAAATGGAGACACTTTGGGACTGTGGCTACTCTACCAAGGCGTGGGCACCCAGTCAAAATTACCCGAAGAGCAAGACTCATCAATGAGATAAAGAAACAACCCTGAGTGACAGCAAAAGATTTGAAGGCCTCATTGGAACTGGCTAACATCTCTGATCAAGAGTCTACAGTATGTAAAACATTGAACAAGCAGGGTGTCCATGGCAGGACACCACAAGGGAAGCAACTGCTTACTAAAAATAACATTGTTGTACGCCTGAAGTTTGTGAAAGTGCACATTGACACTCCATGGCAGTATTGGTAAAATGTTTTGTGAAACTAAGTTCTAAGAACTATTTGGAAAGAACACTACTAACATAAAAAGGACAGTGTACAGTATATCATCTTGAAAACATCATCCCAACCATAAAGTACGGTGGAGGAAATGTCATGATTTGTGTCTGCTTTGCTGCATCAGGGCCTGTCCAGCTTTCAGTCATAGAGGGGAAGGTGAATTCCTCAGCATATCCGAAAATTCAGGATAATGTGAGAATGTGTACGTCAGCTGAAACTCTGTAGAAGTTGGGTGATGTCACAGGACAATGACCCAAACAAAATCCGCTTTTTGGAGTGGTCATGTCAGAGCCCAGACCACAACCCACCAGAGAGGCTATGGAGTGACCTGAAGAGAGTCGTACACATGAGACCAAAGAATATGACAGAGCTAAAGCAGTTCTGCCAAGAAGAATTCCTCTCAAACAATGTGCCGATCTGATCCACAGATACAGGATGCCCCTGGTTGAGGTTATTGCTTCCAAGTGGGGGTCAACCAGTTATTAACTCCAATGGTTCACTTCCTTTTTCCACTACCATTTTAAAGGAGTGTGTTCAATAAAGACGTTTTTTGTGTTATTATTTTAGGCACATTATATTTGTCAATACCCTTGACCAGATCACATTTTGTTCTGCACAATTAATGCAGAAAATTTCAAAATTCCCAAAGGTTCACATATTATTTATTGCCATTGTGTATGTATATATATAAGTTTGGACACACCTTCTCATTCAAAGAGGTTGAATTTGTATTATGGCAAGAAAAAAGCAGCTAAATAAAGAAAAACGAGTGGCCATCATTACTTTAAGAAATGAAGGTCAGTCATTGAAAGTGTCCCCAAGTGCAGTCACAAAAACCATCAAGCGCTACAAAGAAACTGGCTCACATGCGGACCGCCGCAGGAAAGGATGACCAAGAGTCACCTCTGCTGCGGAGGATAAGTTCATCCGAGTCACCAGCCTCAGAAATCGCAGGTTAACAGCAACTCAGATCAGAGAGCAGGTCAATGCCACACAGAGTTCTAGCAGCAGACACGTCTCTAGAACAACTGTTAAGAGGAGACTGTGTGAATCAGGCCTTCATGGTAGAATATCTGCTAGGAAACCACTGCTAAGGACAGGCAACAAGCAGAAGAGACGCGTTTGGGCTAAAGAACACAATAAAGAACACAATAAAGAAAACTCTTTGAATGAGAAGGTTTGTCCAAACTTTTGGTCTGTACTGTATATATACATACTTAACTTAAAATACTGTGCTATTTATGCCAAAATTCACTGTCAATTTGCTCAAGCGATGCACACACATGCAAAAAAAAAAATGCAAATGGAAAAGGTTTGTGATTGGAGAAGGTTTCCTAAACTATGTAGAAGCATAAAAAATATTTTGACAACAGGATATATTGTTTTTATTGTCCTTTTTTAAAAATAGGGACAAACATATTTTTGTTAATAACTATGAGGGGTGCTCAAGTCAAACCAGGAGTTTTGATTGTATAGAATAACATCTTTAATCTCATAGAGTTATGAGACTAAAGACTATGTTCATTTTTTAATATAATCCTCTGCTACACTAATGCACTTATCCCAGGGTTTCACTAGTGCTTGAAAACCATCACGGTAGAAAAATTTCTCATTACACTAAAGCCATGATTGGACTGCCTGCTTCACATCTAAAATGCTGGCTTCGCAGCAACTCCTTTAATGGCTTATAGTAACTTTGACAACAACTCCCAGCTGAGTTCCTGTAATGTGCAAGTGGTGTTGAAAGTTCACGGGAATGACTGCAGTGGTCTCCGAGCCGCAGAGGGCTCTGAGCCGGAACACACATGTGAAATTCTTTAAAACTGCATGTGCAGTACGCTGTCAAAACTCCTGGGCCCGTATTCCCAAAGCTTCTTAAGCCTAAAAGTTGTTCCTAGTGACAAAATTCTAAGAAAAATCTTAGAATTAGGGCATTTTCTTAGAATTTCTCCTTAAATTTAGGATTAAATCTTAGTAAAGATAAAAATGACTCACAAAACATCTTAGCCCTAAAAACAGCTCCTAAGGTAAAATTTGTTAAGAGTAGAGAGGAGGACTTTTAAGAGGCTTAAGAGTTTCTCTAGCAGAGGACAAAATGGCGGAAGGAAGAAATATTCTCCAAATACTGAACGTAAAGCTCAAAGTAAACACTGCTTTTCTGTCCAATTTGGTTTTCTTGTTGTTTTACTTCCTTCCATCTCTCTTGGATTGTTGGCTACATACCATCCAAAAGTGCAACTTAAATAAACTGTCCTGCAATCATGTACATTGTAAAATGAGACATTTTGCTCCCATCAATCTAAAATGGATTACAAGTAATAAAATCAGTACGGTAAATAAATGTGAGAACTTAAATATAGTAACTACTGTGTGGAAATTGGTTGCTTCAAAAGTCGACACATTTTCAACATTTAGCTGATTAATTATCTTTAAGACATTTAGCCTAGAAACTTTGCATAAAGTAGTCTGTACTCATGATTATACAACTTCTTCATATACAAAAATTATGAGTCACTGTCTGTTCTATTATCATATAGTCTGTTTTCACAAAGAGCTCATTTCAAAACCTTTGCAGAGGTCAGAGGTTATTTTTTATTAACCAATCACAGTCCTTGAATTGCTGCATCATCCCTAGCAACGGGGTCAACCACACCCCCTAAGATAAAAGTTTTTCTACTTTCCTTACTCAGAGCTGCTCTAAAAGGTTTCCTAAATCACTTTTAGTCTAGAACTCCCAGCTAGGACTTTTTAAGCTAAGATAGGAGCTCTCTGAGAGAATTCTAAGAAGCTTTGTGAATACGGGCCCTGGTCCATAATCTGGTACAAAATGTCTCCTAAGGTTCAGTTTTCATAGAGTACGTCCCATTTTTGTGGAGTAAAGCATGCTGTGTCGCTTGTGTTTTGTGAGAATTTGTGTGCCTTATAGGTGCAGTTCGGTAGTTTCGGTGTCTTCCGCGTACTCCGTGTATTTACAGTAAACTATCATGGTGATTGGCTCTGTTGTGTGACGCGTATAGCCACTCCCATCTTGAGGGAAAAAGTTCTATATTTGTCTAAAAAGCACTGGATTCTATGACATAATCTGGCACATAACTATTTATAACGTCACTATTCAGCCACTTTATCATAATGCGGTGACAAAATTTGTCACCGGTGGACAGACATACAGACAGACATAAAAAAATTTCGGAGATTGGTTTCAGATCCTCCAGTGTATGAAACGTAAAGATAACATTGAACGAGTGAGTTCTGACGAATGTACAGACAAAACCTTTCTTTTCAAAACCTTTGTTTAGACATAAGACATTTAAGCAGAATGAGCAAGCCACAACAGACGACTACATTACAACAAAATGTACCTCTTTTTTTGCCTCCAAAGACTAACACTAAAAGTAAATTCAAATTCGCTGTTAAGAGTTAACACTGACTTCTCAATGCCGGTTTTGAAATTTTGTGCAGTAAACATTGAATATTCATTAGGAAAAATTGAAACGTTTTAATTATAATAAACAGGCATTTGCAGTGAGGTGCAAACTAACATTTTTTTTTTGCCTGTAACAGGCTGAAAGCTGTTAATGTCATAATCACACTTACTCAGGATCCCTGTCTTAGTTTCACCATGCAGTATTTATTTGCTATCCTATGGAGCTGCATTATATTACGTGCATCTAATAGGGTGGATTTCAGATTTGGACCACTTTGAATATTTTTTGACAGTTAAGTTATATATCTTATCAGCGCAGGTAATTAGAAATGACTAGAATAACATTGTTTTGCATCAGTAGTTTATAGTTATGCTATAAAGATGTTCCTGAAAGGTCATCATTATGATTTGAACATTTTTATCCGTCCCAACTGTCAAATGATTATAACTTTTCACTGACTTTTTTGTAAACCATTTTTATTTGATATTATCTATAATATTGATAACTGCCAATCATTTAGCACATTCTGAACCCAGGTGACACCTGATGTAGCACTGGAGGTCTGTTGCAGGTATGAGAAAAAGCAGGGTAGATCTGGTTTGTAAACGTAAAATATAATTTCCCTATAAGATTTAGCATCTTATTTTAATAAAGATTCAATGGACATGACCATTCCATACAGCAGTTTCCTTTTTTTATTTGTTTTTTAGGGATTCTGATGATTATTTTATTTTTTTACCAATTAAAATGGTATAAACTGATAATGTTCATAACCTTTTCATTGCAAAGTCAGAGCTCGCTTATCGATTAACTTGTACACCAGCAAAGGGCGCACTTGCTTGTTCGGGAAATGCGTTATATTGAACGTTGTATTTTAAGCAGCCTGGTGTTTTATGAGGTCTTGTTACTATTAGTAACCATGTGTTATCAATTGTTAACCTGTGTTAACCTATTATTATTATTATTATTATTATTATTATTATTATCATTATATGTGGGCTGTACAGAAATTACGTTGTTCAAATTGCACACGTCAGCAGAGTAGCTCTTCCTATATACAGGTATTACTCAACATTGTCTCAATCACATGCCATGCATTTGCACCATCGTTGAACCCAACTCAAAAATCCTCTTTAAAAATCCATTTTGTCGTATATGATAGTCTCACCACTGTGTGGTTTTTCCTTCTTTAAACTCTTTCATCCAACTTGTCAATGGTGCCATCTCCGTAAACATTCTGTAGCACAGTGGGAGACCATCAGCTGCGACAAAAGAGTTTTTTTAAAGGGTACTCGAGAGTTGGGTTTAACAACGGCGCAAGAGCATCGCTTGTAATGGAGACTATGCTGAGCAGTACCTTTGAATAGAGAGAGAGTTACTCTATATAACTTACTCTTGCAACTTACGTGAACAACTTACTGTATGTCAGTTAATGAAATAGTTATGCTACCTTTTGCACTACTTTTGGTACAGCCCGTATTATTTATTTTCATTTCATTTATATTCAGTTATTTGTCACATGTACTTTACAGCACAGTGAAATAATTATTTGCAAATCCCAATTTTATATCATATATAGAGCCTGCAGTTTTAACAGGGGCATGTAGACTTTTTATATCCACTGCATATGCAAAGATTAGTTGATCATAGATCATGTTGATCCACTCATTGGTTGGTGGTAGACCATCACCCAAAATGCATGAAATTTTATGCAGCATATTCACTCAGCAAAGGGGAAAATGAGTCATACTGCTCCTCCCTCACATTGGTCATTGCCACATCATTTTCTCTTTCTCTGTTATTTGCATAAAGTTTAAATCTACTTTATTGCCTTGCTCAGCACTGCTCACTTGACCTTGCCTATGGCCACATCTCCAACTGAAATGAAAATGAACCCTTTGAACCTCTTTTTTTTTCTCAACAAAGCACACATGGTGTGAAACATTATCATTAATAATTACATTTGAATGTCATCATGCATGACATTACCTTTAGAAACTTTCACTGTTCAGCTCTATAACAAAAAAAAAGAGTTTTGGAAAATTATAATAATAATCAGGCTAAATGTTGTAGCATCATTTTGATTATGCAGAACTGGTTGGGTTCTAAGCTTTAAAAAGCTGCACTTATGACAAAGCACTCAACACTTTCTCTTTCTCTTTGTCTGTGTGTGTAGTGTGGGTTCTTCAGGCGAGCGCTTTATTTCCGGACCATGCCCAAATACCATGGAGTGAAGACATGTAGGGAGCAGCGCTTCCTCATTGACGACGCTAACAACAAAAAGCACTGGATTACAAACTGGACCGACTCACAACAATGACTCCACACACACTCATGCACACACACACATACACACAAAAATGCGTTTTTGAGGGGCGGCCCATACAGTCCATACAGTATTCCTCGGCCCGATGAAAGACGCAACTACAACACCGGCACACACTTTGAAAACTATGTGACTTGATGCACACTCCACAGTTTTTATTGATTGGTTTAATATCACAAACACGATAGAAGTCTGGTTTCTCAAAAGGTATGACCAAGTGTTATGTATAAAACAGAAGAGGCGGCTATCTTGAAGCCAAATCATTTCGTTCTTTTAGACCCGCAGTTTAGAACCGGTTGATGCAAGCTTGCCTTGCAGCTTCAGTGCATCTAACAAATGAAAAAATGTGCAGTGACTCAGGAGGTTGTGTATTCACACCCCAGATGATGTGAATTCTGTGTTACTGTATGAGTCTTGACGTATGTGTGTGGGTGTGTGAAAAATAAATAACGTGCTTGCAGTCCTTGACGGACAATACAAGCACTGCGTTAGCATATAAAGAATATAAAGGACGCTATTCAGAGGTGAAGACCAAAGTTAAGTTACATCAATGTTTAAGTGGGGAAAGTTATGCATATTCAGAGTTTGCTTCATGTAGATGCTTGATTGTTTTTCTCGTGGCCTTCTTGAGATAATGACTCTGAGGTCGTCATCTTCTTCCTGTAGAAACACTCAGGATAAACAGGATATACTGTACTTAATTGGGATAATGAATTCATAATGTGTGTTCCTGATATAATCTATTTTACTATCCTTTTAATTTTATATTTTAATTACAAATATAAATTTACAAAACAATGCAATTAGACTTAGAGCTCATTTTATGTCATTCATAATGGAGTCTATAAAAAGTTGGTCCTAGAATTAAGTAATTATGATGTCCTCTATCCAAAAACACCTTCCATGCATTTTAAAGGAAGGATGCTATTAAACAATTCATTGCATCTTAACATAATTGTATTTAATATTGGCCTCAAATTGTCAAGTGTTTAAAGTGGAGAAGGATGGAGTTGCAGGGAAAAGGCAACATGCAGCGCTCAGCGCAAGGGGTAAAAACCATCAGAATGCACTGTTCCTGAAATGCCTTTCACTGGTGGAGCTGGACAGGCATCAGTCTCTGTGAGAGTGAGGCTGCACCAGGGAGGTGGGACATGCACCATGCAACTACCACAGAGAGGCCAGAGGGGGATCAACATCCTCAGCTGAGCCAAAGGGCAGAGTGCTGATTTTAGTTGAGCAGGAAGGTGGAGGCAGTGTGACCTCTTTGGTGCCAGAAGGTGGCTCTAGCATTATGTTTTAGAAATCAGAAAGCAACTTTAGGACATCATCAAACCAGGGGTTCTGAAGAAGCCAGGTGGTGGTGCCGTCATGATGTTCATGATCTTCTGCTATTATGATCCCCTAAAAGTCAGACGCAGACGGTGCTCAAAGCCAGACAATTTTGCCTTCATGATGTTTTCAAAGCCAGACAGTTGTGCCATCATAAGGTTCTCAAAGCCAAGCGGCGGTGCCGTCATGATTCTCTAAAGGACAGATGGTGGAGCCATTATAATGTTCCCTGCAGCCTTATAGTGCTGCCATCATAATAAGGTTTTTAAAACCAGCTGGCAGAGGTAGCACACCATCTTTGAAGATGGAAGGTGGTGCTAATAGAACATCTTTAAAGCTAGGGAGTCTCACAAAGCAAGACATGGGACGAACAATGCGTAACTAGGATAGGACAAGGCAAGTCTTATGTTGCGATACGAGCCTCCTCACCCTGGAGATTTTTGCGCTCTGTGTCATCAGCTCTTGATTGGCATGTGGAAGCCAACCTTACAACACTCCTCTCAAAGGACAACTGCACTTTGTCGCTCCTGCTGACTCACCAGCCACAGCACTGAGCACTATCCCTAATTATAAACTTTGGAGTATAGCATAGTATAGCACTGCCACCAATTTCCCAAAACTCCCTAGGCTCATGCAACCTCGATTCCCGCCCATCTCCAATTACATCCAGTTCTCTTACATGGGCTTTTGGATCCAACAGGCTCTCGAAGTAAACATGCCATTTCAAGAACGAATCCATTCAAAGGGAACATACAGCTGTCGTATAGGGCCAGAAAAAAAAAAACTAATCCTGACGAAGCTTTACAAATATAAATGCTTTAGAACGTCTCTTCTTTCCTGCTGCACTCATGATGTTAGTGAAGTGTTCTGTCAGGTATTTCGAGTGGAGATGGATGCAGTGACAGCTAAAGGTGTAGCTTTATTTAAACAGGAAGATGAGCCCAAAAACATTGTTCAAAAGCATCATCCAAAAAAACAGGCTAGAGCCCTGATGATCTACAGTACACACAGGCGTAAACATGGCTATGGGAAAGATTTTTAAATGGGAACAGGCCCAAAATCAAAACCAACACGAGAAGTAAACACGACTCTGTCATTTTAGTGTCAAACTGTCAGACAGTGGCGATATCAAAGCTGACGTTGAGAATTCTGCATGACTTGGATACATCTTATTTTTATGCAAACTTGAAACCCCACTGTGGACATTTAATTCAGCTCTGAATATGACCCATATTTGGCAAATGGCACACACATTTTATACATGTTTTGTGTACAAAATGTGTGTGTAAAAACAGAAATTTCATCTCCGTATCATTGATTATAAAATATTCCTCATTTGTAATGTCCATCTTGTTGAATGTTAGGGTTTTATTTCTGTTTTGTCTTTTTATTTTTATTTATCTTTTTAAAATTTTTTTGAGAATTATCTGTCAGAACCATCTTTACAGTGTTACAATGTTGTGAAGGTGTTTTTGTTATGAATCCCAATAAGGGGATGCATGTACCGTACGATGGGTCAGCAGTAACACACTCCAGTGAGAACAGTGTCGCTGAACCACCTTCTACAATCCCTGCAGTAGCATCAGCTTGCTTGTTGCCTGTCAGCTTGCTAGCATGATTACCATAAATAATAATCCAAGGTGTAATGAATGTAGGGCTTAGGCTGGTGTCAGACAAGCAAACAAATATGTCATCATTCTAACTGAATCCTGCTAACAGAAGAGCACAAAGTAGCCGGATTGCTGAGTGTCTGGCATTCTAAACAGCTGGGGTGTGAAGTGAATATTATGCGAGGTAGACAGGTTCCTAAGTGGCTTGCTTGCTAAAACGCTAGAGCGTTAATTAGCTGGTGGCCAAGGGCGAATTAAAGCAAATATTGGAACACTGCCAAGACTTTATCTTTATGCAGTAAAATAAAAAAAAAAGTCTGTTATGTGCCATATTGCAGGCAGTTTATTGTTCTACAACTTTACACCATTTCCTTGTGGTAGGGTTTAGTGTGTCTGAAATGTCTTTGCCCTCTGTTTTATACTCTGGCTGCATCATCATGTTAGGTTACACATACAAGATCAATATTTTTTACAGTATGTGTGTTCTATTCACTGCCAAAACAGAATGATAATATTGTATCTGTTACCTTTTCATCAGTAAAGATGGACTTTATGACTGATGTTGTTAAATATCCCTGAATCAACAAATCAGTTTTGTATTTGACTTGAGTAGAAAAAGAAAAAGTCAGTGTTTTATATTATGATTTTATTTTTGTATTTAAGATCTTTTGTAAATGACATTGGTAATGTACATTTGTTTTACATTATTGCTTTGTGAAGTGAAGACAATTGCCTTAATTTGAATATCTTTCTACTTTCACGTTTTTCGTGTGAATTCTTGACATTAAAATTCCAAGTATTGTAAAAAAAAATGTTTATTTTTAATTATTATTATTATTATTATTATTATTATTATTATTATTATTGGTAGCAGTAGTAGTAGTCGTAGCGGTGGTGGTGGTGGTGGTGGCACACGGAGGTTCCGGTTTGATTCCCATCTGTGTGTGCATTGAGTTTGCGTGTTCTCCCCATACTTGGTGGGGTGTCTGTGTGTGCCATCTTGGCCAGGGTGGACCCCGCCTTGTGCCGTAAGTCTCCTGGGATAGGCTCCAGGCCCCACTGCGACCCAGTACATAGGATACGGCAATATAGACGATGAGAGAATGAATGAGTTCTTTTTCTGTTCTTACTGTATATTATCAGAAGTACATATCCATCAGAACAACACTGGATGCTCTCAAAAACGAGTGAGATACAGGAAATGAATTAGCTCAATATGTAATCTGACTGTAGCTGCATATATAACCAAGCAAACTTCATTTTGTTTCTTTTGCATGGATAAGAAAAACATATATATATATATATATTACTAAAATACAAACTGGTAAAATTAGTTGTAAGCTAACGCTTGGTAATTAAACACCTAATCATAGCAAAGATGGTTTGATTTCTTTGAGTACTATGCAACATCAGCAATCAAGGCAGGTTTTTGAAGAATTTTCATTAATTTCACTGACTCGAATTGAATTTAGAGTCTCAGTGATTTTACAAAAAAAAAAAAGAAGAAGAAGAAGAAGATAATACAATGAGAAACATTTTTGATGTCAGAATCAAAGACACATTAAAGACAAACTATCTTGTTATTATGTTAATTAACTAATTTGGCAACAAGCTAAAGTACAAATATGATATGCTGAATGTCTGGCATGTTAAGCATCTGGTTTGTGAAGAGAATAGCATGCTAGGTAGCCAGCTTGCTAAGTGGCATAAATAGAGTAATAAGCAGATGGTGGACAAGGGCATGATAAAAATGATATTGGAACATGGCCCGGATTAAATAATTTATGCTGTAAAACAAAAAAAAATCTCTGTGATGTACCATACGTAATAGCCATTTAATTTATTATTTAAAAACATGTAATCCTTGTATTTTTGGTCAATTCTGGTTATAATGTTATGGACTGTAGTGAATGTTTACCTACAGATAATGAAATAAGATGTCCATTTACAGTATGCCTCCACATTTAGGCACTATGCATGCTGCAAGTAGTTTCATGTCTCTCTATATATGTGACCGTTAGACCTATATCATCTAAGCTAATAATGGTGAAGAACTATGCTGTTTATAATATGGATTTTTTTAAAATCTGTTTACAAAAGGTTAGTTTGTAAATACCTTTTTAAGGCACACACAGTAGGCACATTAAATAAATGAACATTGCCAGCAGGGATGCCCTGATGTAACGTTTGGCAGTTCCACTGTAATTATTTGAGGCAATGGGGGCATGTCTGTTTAATATTTCAACAATAAGATATAAAGGATATAACAAATATAAACGTGACCATATTGTTCGGTCTGTAGTGTGTCTCTGAATAATTGAGAGACCCCGGTACCAACGTCCCCAAAACAGATTTGATTGAAATGTGCGAGCATCCTGGGAAGCTCCTAAAATTCCTAAAAAAAAAAAAGTTGTCCTCATACACCAGATGGGCAAACAGATGGGCAAAAAAGTAGGCTACTGTATGGAAATAAGGCATACTCTCATGGGCCGTATGGTGACACAGCTGGTAACAATGCCACCTCCAGCTCTGGAATTCGTGGCTTTGTGCTTAGCTTAGGAGTCTGAGTTGAAATTTGTATATTCATCCTGTACTTGTGGGTTTAGGCTCTAAATACGCTGTAGGTTTAAGTGACTATGTGTGACTGGTGGCCTACAGTAGACCAGAATCCAATTCAGGGTGAATTTTCATGCCTTTCATACTAGGCATTTGTGGGAGCTCATGTATGCAGAAGACGATGGATAGCACTTTCTCCTAACTATGTTTCCTTTTACTGTTCACTGACTGTGACAGTCACTTGTACAGATTCGATTTTATCCACATATCTGTTGGCCCAAACTAATTTTATAATCTGGCTGAATTTCAACCCGATCTGTTGTTATTTGACGTGCAGTGTGAGCAGGGTCCCAGTGCCTGATTAATCACCCGAGCAACCAACAATCTGGCTTTTGGATGATCAGACGGATTCCTGGCAGGTCAGGCTGCCGTGCAGTGTGAGCAGGTTCATGATCCTATTTTCCACAGTTCCGCATTAACTCGCCTAAATACTGCCCCTGTTTAGATATTTCCAATTCTTGCAGCAAAACAAACAGACCTAGTGTGTTTTCAACCATTTTTGGCCTATATTAGTTTTTGGTTTGTATATTTGTTTGGTCTGTTTTTACACAATGTTACAAATGCTAAGAATTTTTGGAAAGTGCTTAACCATACAGTAAAGCAGAGAGATGGCAGATTCAGACTGTGCAGAATTAAAACGCACAGTGTGAGATACACAATCAATAAAATCCGCACAGGGTCTGCTTGACCTTACAGTACCATGGCAGGAAAAAAGCAGTTGATATGGATGCTGGCTTCATGTGTCTTCAAAGAAACAAGTGTTGTCTCATGATAAAGGAAAGCTGCATGGTGGGGAGGAAATGGCTCTTAAACAATGTGGGGAACAATAGGAGATAAATCACTAAATCATTATCAATAATCACAGTAATACACAGTAATACTGAATAAGGAAAATATAAGATTGTCTTTCTGTACTGTAGTTTTGTAAGTACATTACCAGCCAAAAGTTTGTACACACCTTCAGTTTCAGCATGGTGCATGAACTGCAAATGCACCTATACTGTTCTAGCAACAACTGTTTAAGAAAAGCTGACCTTAATGTTTTAAAATAACAACGGATTGTTGTTGTTACTTAATTACCTAATGCCATATGTGTCATTTCACTCACTCATGGACTATACTGCTTTATCCTGTGTACAGGATACACTTTGGACGGGGTGCCAATCCATCGCAGGGCACAAACATACACACACTCATTCACACACTATTGGCAACTTGGGAACGCCGGTTATCTTCATGTTTTTTGGACTGTGGGAGGAACCCGGCATTGGGAGAACATGCAAACTCCATGTACGCATACCGGAGGAGGGAATCGAACCCGGACCCTGGAGGTGCAAGGCAACAGTGTTAACTACTAAGCCCCCATCCCGCCAATGTGTTTTTTTCTTCTTCTTAGTTTTAAAATCTCCAGTATTGTTCTAGAACGTAGAAAACAAATCCAAACCTGTGTCCAAACTTTTGACGAGTCCTGTATATGTCGCATTGTGACAACATTTCTATTAACTTGGCCTGTTATTTATTACTAGTCATTTGCTATTATCACAGAGCATGTCTTGCTAGTATCATAGTTTAAAATTTTTTTTTTTTTTTTTAAATAACACTATATTTTTTGTGATAAAAAATAAATCCTCCATCTGCATCGGACGGTTACCTAAACTTGACAGGAACAGAAAATGATTGACAGCTGGTTTTAATCTATGACTGACCGAAAGGGAAATGTGACTGACAGCAGCCAGCAGTTAAGTGACTGATAAAAAGCAATAAAAGCCCCGCCCACGGCTTTCTCCATCCTGACCCTGCTGCATTCCCCCATATACTCCGAGCAGAAGCCGAGGAGCGCGGTGCGCATGCGCAGTAGAGCCCGCGTAGCAGCCCAGCTGCGCCCTCTGGCGCCGACAATCACTGCAGCGTCTCAGTTACTCAGCGGCAGCTTTTAAACCACAGCAGCGTCTTATTGATCATAAAGAGGCTTCCGGAGTTCCCGACTCCGGGCTGTTTCTTTTTTTCCCCCCCTCCACATTACTACACACGCCAAATCCTTCCACACTACTTCCTCCCCGGACCCGAGCAGCGGTGTGAATATGGACTGAAGCAAGAATGCAGCACGCTTGGGAATTCATTATTATTTTACACGTTAATGTCATCGTTTCTGAAGGTAGGAATGTTCAATCTCATCGAATTAAAAAAAAAAAAAAAAAAAACGAGTTTGCGCATTTATTTCCATGCACTTCATGCTTGCTCGTGATGCTCTGATGACTCAGTGTGTTTCTGTAGAAGATGGATGAATATTCATGAGTAATTCAATTATATTGTTTTTTCCCCCTCTCAAGCATGTAGAAGCCCAGGAACAGTGTGAGGTGCGAGTGCTGTAAAAGTGTTGAATAAATTATTAATAAATAAATGCAACCCTTCTATTAACTCTTTAGTGGTGTATGATCAGATTATTATTATAACTATATTTACTTTATGCTGTTTTTATGTCATAATCTTTTTATGCCTTTTTATTTCCTATCACACAATTATTATTATTCGTAGTGTTGTTGTTGTTGTTCAAGGTGTTCATCTGGCTAGACAATACTATAATGCCTGCTGTTCAGCATCTGCTCATTTGAACCCCGTGCTATAAGTAGAGCTGACCCTCGCCGAACATTACACGACTCGTGCATCTAAGTGCACATTGATGCACAGTGATGCACAATAATGCCCAACGCACAATGATGATGGCGGAACGGAACGGCGCACTGGACATGATTACAGATCATTACAGAGTTGTTAAAGTCATTACAGAAGTGTTATGGCCAGATATGTGATCATTATAGATGGAATTTGCAGTAAACATCATAAAAGCTGAACAGAGAAAGGCTTTATTATAGACCAGTGCTGGAGATCAATGCTCCAGACGAGCACAACTGACTAGCAGACACGGACGAAGGCTACAGATAAGCATCACCGAAGAGTGTTACAGTCTTGTTAAAGTTTTAATCGTAGTTTTTTGGATCATAAGCAAGCGCTTGACCAGAATGTTCATGGTAAAAAAAAAAAAAAAGTACACAAACTCAAACCTAATGCAAAGAAGATAATCTGCAAAATCCACCAAAATAGAGTTTGTGTTCGGGGAACAGTGGAACAGTGTGTGTGCTAGATTTGAGTTGCTACAGTTAAGAATTTCAAAAAGAGGAATGAATAATACATTCCAACACATTTCTACATATGCAAAAAAACAATTACTGTAGAATGTCATATTCATTGTGACTACAGTTACTGTACTACTGAATGTAATTTTAAAGGAGGCCGGGCTTCCCATGTGGACTAAGAGACATCTATAGACGAATATGTGTCACAGGCGATCGTTATAGAGGAAGTGCTACACACAGGCATAATAGCTCAGCGATCATCCGATTCAGTATCATCACGATTCGATATCATGTACTGCGATTCTATACAGTAATTATCACGATTCAATGTTCATTTTGTTTTACAGTTTTAAACAAACCGACCACAAAGGACACACAAAGTCCATCATCCATCTAGGAACGTTTGTAGTCCAACCATGGACTGTGATTACCATTGTAATTACAGTATTCCAATTTTACGAATGGTAGGACCTTCAGTCAACAGTCACATATGCATTTACCCACTAACGGCAATTTGGGAACCCCAATTAGCCTAATCTGTATGTCTTTGGACTGTGGGAGGAAACCCGAGTACCCAGAGGAAACCCGCCAAGCATGGGGAGAACATGCCAACTCCATGCACACAGAGGATCAGCAACATTTTACTATCACAAATGCAAACGTATCCAAATAAAAACAAATTATTTACACAAAAATTATGTTAGAGTCAGTGTGCCGATACACAATTTGCTATGCACAAATAAGTGCGATATGTAACTGATTCGATTTTTCTCCATGCTCATCTGTTCTGTTCTATTTGTTTGTTTCAAGTGTTTGTATAACTCATTTGGGTCACTTGGGACCGCTGCCTCCTGTTTCCTTCTATTTTATCAATGGGAAAGAGTACTGTAGTTACTCGCAGTTTCTGTGATACACAGGTTGGACAGTTATCACGCTTTAAAATTGTACCACTCTTTCTGCTTCTTTTGCAGCACAGCCTGCGTCCTCAATGCCTCATGATGGATGGTGGGCTTATAAAGATGTCATAGAAGGAAGTTTTATTCCAGGTAAGAACACAAGCCTAATACCAGATGTTTCCTCCTCTTCATAAGAGAGGAAGAAAGAGGAGCTTTCACACGGAGTGTGTTTATTTGGGTCAGCGCTCCTATAGATTTGCTCTGACATCAGTAATATAAATCGAAGTGAATTAGTGAATCCTGATGAAAAGGGCAATTTTGCATGATTTCCTTCCAGAAGCAGATTTTTAAAAATGTATCTAGAAATTTTATCTGTGTGTGTCGTTGGACCCGGCTTCAGTGTTCAGCTGTGGTATTATCATCTATGTGTTACTCTCTGTTTCACACCTCATATTTTACTTTAAAAAAAACATGCTTTTGTTAAAGCGTCTGATTCAAAGCACAGTCTGGAGCAGATGGCAGATGCAGTGATATGTAACAATCACACCTGATTATTTTATTTACAATGTGTTTATACAGGTCAGTCGCATTGACATAGAAATCTGTTTCAGCTGTTTAAATCAAGGCTATGTACAAGCATACAAAACCCACACTCCTTAAATATCCACACCAAAACAAAAGAACATATGAAATACAAATTACAGTGAAGGTACACCACACAAAAAGCACCAAAACATTTAATCATAATGTCTATTATGTGAAAAGAGTCCAGACTCAGAAATTGGGTCTCATAGATGCAAGTTTGTTGGTATACGTGATTAGTTGATTTAGCCAATAGAACGTGTAGGATGTCTCTTTAGGTGTTTGCAGATTTAACAGTATAGAAAAGTGATATGTAAAACTTGGCTGTTTAACATAATGTATATTTTTATTAAATTGTGCCACATAGCTCTTGAAAGGTAACATGTACACAAAATCAAGGTAGGACTACAGTGAAAGATATACAAATAATGAGTGAGCTAAAGCAGAAAAGGTGTGAATAATGATTTGTGAGGGGCCAAAGCAGAACAGTCGAGAATAGTGATTGGGGAGGGGCTAAAGCGGAACAGTCGAGAATAGTGATTGGGGAGGGGCTAAACCAGAACAGTTGAGAATAGTGGTTGCGGAGGGGCTAAACCAGAACAGTTGAGAATAGTGGTTGGGGAGGGGCTAAACCAGAACAGTTGAGAATAGTGGTTGGGGAGGGGCTAAACCGGCACAGTCGAGAATAGTGGTTGGGGAGGGGCTAAAGCAGAACAGGTGAGAATAGTGATTGGGGAGGAGCTAAAGCAGAACAGTTAAGATAAGTGATTGGGGAGGAGCTAAAGCAGAACAGGTGAGAATAGTTATTGGGGAGGGGCTAAACAAGAACAGCAGCTGAGAATAGTGATTGCTAATATATGGAATAGAATTTTACCACCCAAAAAATTAAGGGGAACATTTTGTCCCGGTTTGACTTGCACAGCACTATTGTTCTATGTGAAATCAACCCGAGCGTGCAATTCTGTAATGTTATCTGCTGTGTTAATCAGTGTGACAGAAATGTACAGAAGTGAGATTACTGCACTATTCTGGGAAAGCCATAGTTTATCTAGGTCACTGAACATGAACACACATTTATGCGCTTAAGCATCAGTTAGAGACACAGAATGTGTCATACACAATAGTTATTTTGCACAACATACACACCACATAGTGGTCTTACGATACACACAGGAGGTGGACAAACCAAAGAATGAATAACAGGTTTTCATAACCACAAAAAAAAAAAATTTATATATATACATATATTTACTTTGTGGCAAGACTGCAGAAATTCAATCAGATCTTTCAATCGATATTCCCAGATTCAGCAACAGGAAATTGAAGTA
>JAAGKR010001153.1:25321-109736 GCA_011419295.1 Clarias macrocephalus
CTGTGTGTGTCGTTGGACCCGGCTTCAGTGTTCAGCTGTGGTATTATCATCTATGTGTTACTCTCTGTTTCACACCTCATATTTTACTTTAAAAAAAAACATGCTTTTGTTAAAGCGTCTGATTCAAAGCACAGTCTGGAGCAGATGGCAGATGCAGTGATATGTAACAATCACACCTGATTATTTTATTTACAATGTGTTTATACAGGTCAGTCGCATTGACATAGAAATCTGTTTCAGCTGTTTAAATCAAGGCTATGTACAAGCATACAAAACCCACACTGCTTAAATATCCACACCAAAACAAAAGAACATATGAAATACAAATTACAGTAAAGGTACACCACACAAAAAGCACCAAAACATTTAATCATAATGTCTATTATGTGAAAAGGGTCCAGACTCAGAAATTGGGTCTCATAGATGCAGGTTTGTTGGTATACGTGATTAGTTGATTTAGCCAATAGAACGTGTAGGATGCCTCTTTAGGTGTTTGCAGATTTAACAGTATAGAAAAGTGATATGTAAAACTTGGCTGTTTAACATAATGTATATTTTTATTAAATTGTGCCACATAGCTCTTGAAAGGTAACATGTACACAAGATCAAGGTAGGACTACAGTGAAAGATATACAAATAATGAGTGAGCTAAACAGGTGAGAATAGTTATTGGGGAGGGGCTAAACCAGAACAGCAGCTGAGAATAGTGATTGCTAATATATGGAATAGAATTTTACCACCCAAAAAATTAAGGGGAACATTTTGTCCCGGTTTGACTTGCACAGCACTATTGTTCTATGTGAAATCAACCCGAGCGTGCAATTCTGTAATGTTATCTGCTGTGTTAATCAGTGTGACAGAAATGTACAGAAGTGAGATTACTGCACTATTCTGGGAAAGCCATAGTTTATCTAGGTCACTGAACATGAACACACATTTATGCGCTTAAGCATCAGTTAGAGACACAGAATGTGTCATACACAATAGTTATTTTGCACAACATACACACCACATAGTGGTCTTACGATACACACAGGAGGTGGACAAACCAAAGAATGAATAACAGGTTTTCATAACCACAAAAAAAAAAATTATATATATACATATATTTACTTTGTGGCAAGACTGCAGAAATTCAATCAGATCTTTCAATCGATATTCCCAGATTCAGCAACAGGAAATTGAAGTAAGCATGTAGAAATCATGAAAATCAGTCGGGCAAAGAAAACATGGCACCAGTACTTCATAATAAATAAAACAACTGCAGTATTAAATAAAAAAACGATTTTTGCTTTTTAGAAAAGTGTGCTTTCTAAATTGATGACCATCATCTAGGTATGTGATTATGAAGTACTGTATGATAGCATGTTTATACAAGATATGCAAATGAAAAGTGGATATAATGATGTAATTACACAAGGCAGGACATCATAGGATGCATAAAAATCATCACACATGCTTGATCATCAGCAATCCACTGTGGACATACTGAAGCTCAATATACAGTTTGTCAGTATAGCTATCTGCTACACTTGCCACGTACTGTATAAAGACTGTGTGTGTACGTGTGTGTGTGTGTGTATTACAGTTCCCTCTTTTTGGGGATTAGTGAACTCTGCATGGAAACTTTGCTCCGTTGGGAAAAGACAGTCGCCGGTTAATATTGAGACACGCCGCTTGACTTTTGACCCCTTTCTTACCCCTCTACGCGTCACCGGAGGAAGAAAGGTAGGGGCCATCTATCGAGAAATGTGTAATTCTGCTTTTTAAAATCGTATTTTATTATGACTGTAAACAAATTAAATATGCATCTCGGTATGTTATTCACAATCCGTCATGTTTAACAAGCTGACAATTATACAGTAGGGGGTGCTATTAAGAAGTGCCTAAAATGATTATAATCATTACAGATTGAACATTTCAGCACAGAACTGGAATGCTATTGAGCCGTGAGCTGAAATCCTGGAGCAGTACTGTCCAGCAGATTGAAACCGACTGCTAATATAGGCTCTATAAACAAGCTGCGTGCAGGTTCATGCTGAACATGAGATGCTTGAAGGTTGAAAAATCTTACCCTGCGGGGAGAAAAAATCTACAATTTATTCCATATCTGAGTGGAATCATCTTTAAAGGTTTTATTTATGTTCCCAGCTTTTACTTTCTAAATAGACTCCACCAATATTATATCAATGTTGTTGTTTTTTCAAGAGCATAAAAGGACAGGTATGATCACTGAAATAAAACTTCTAGCAACTGCACATATAATTTAGTTGGGCCAAAAATTATATATAAAAATGTGTTTTTCAGGACTGTCACATGACGAGTGTATTTGTAATGTCTGTCTGGCTGACTTGACTACAGACTGACACAGTCTTCAAGGTCCTCAGCTAATCAGATAAAGGAATTCATACTTTTCTTTTACATCTTTCAGCCTTGCTTGTATCTGCTCGTCTTTTCTAACATGCAGCCCATTAACTAATAATATCCTAAGTGAAAATATGTCTGTTATGCTAATCTCTGATTAATGTTACTGAAGTAATTTTCCTATTGTTCGGTGATTGAGCGTCGTCACGTGGGTGCATATAAATCTGATTTTATATTACGGCAAAGGCAGCCACATAGCCCACATGTTCATACATATTCATAAGCCAAGGGCAGATCAGCATACCTACAAATATCCTCCAGCCACACACACAACCTTTTGTGATACCTCAGCACACGCTCAGTGAAACAATCCTTTGTTTAGTCATGTGGTTTGCTGTTAATTATTTCGTACATTTGTGTTCCTATTAACCTTTGGTTTGAGTTTGACTTTACGTTTGCAATTTGTGTCAGTGTATAGTATTATTCTCATTAGGTAATTAATTTTAAAATGAATAGAGCAAGGGAAAACCCTTAAAGGGAAACTGTTATCTGCCCTCTGGCATAATTGGCTAGTGTCACTGTGATTGACACAGGAGAGAGTTTGCGTCCCCTACCCCCCGAGAGCACGTCCAATTTTGCTTCCTTAGGTCCCAGATTTCTGCGTCATTGTCAGGATTCTAACACCTTTAAAACCCTGTCCTGGTGATGTGGCGAACGTCAATGTGTGCAACGTCGGCTGATTAATACTTCTAAATTCTCTCAAAGGAATATGATGGATTAAAGAGATTTTAGTAGATTTGAGGTCTGCACACTGTTTTATCTGACAGTACACAAACATCAAATTCTTCTAACAACTTTGCATTTAATTAAGGCGTAGGAGCAAGGGTGGGGGGTTTGGGACTTGGCAGTCCAAGTCTGGCCCTGCCTTTAAAATAGACCAGATTGTATCTCCTTTGTCTGTCAGAGCTGCCTCCTGCCCAGTGAAACACAATAAAAGCTTCGCTAACGGGTGTGCTGAATATCATGGTACATCATCAACACCAGATATCAGCACCAATATGTCAGCAAGTCAGTCGTGTCCGGACAGATCGTTACGTGCGAGAGGAAATAAAGAGTGTATTCATCTTCAGCCGGCACGTTACGACACCATTTTATCAGCATCGGCGTAGTTTATCCTAGCATGACTGTCAGTGTTGTTTCACCGTGCTGTCAAGTGAAATCACAATCACTGTCAGTTCACTGCTGAATTAACTCACAACTCATTACATCAGCATTGCAGTGGGTGCTGTTGCCTCTGCAGCTTTATTCAATTTCATCCGATGTGACAGTGATTACCACCGAGAGAATATTATGCAAAGTAAATTTACAGAATTTATTTCTTCCTCTTGTGTGTGGGCTTAGCCTGAGGGCCTGCCAGATTTCTGATGGCTCAGAAGAAATGATAACAGAAAGAAAGAAACAAACTGATTTGTTTGCGGACGTCATTCCTTTTGTCAATCTATTTAGATAAAACGTAATTCATTTTCATAGTCCAGCTGATGGGTGATTTTAAAGTGTGGCCAACATTCCATATGGCCAACCCAGAACTGATAAGCTGATTGATTTGTACTGTACAAAAATATTCATGTTCCATTCTCTGTGGCATGATGATATTCATTCAAGTCACATCTGGACTTTTGGGTGTGCAGAATAACTGAACACAGTTATGATAGTAAAAATGACCTTTATTTTTCTACTGTATATAATCCCCTGCTACACTAATGCATGTTTCACTAGGGCTTGGATACCATCAAGGTAGAAAGTTTTCTCAGTCGAACTGCATGCTTCCCATCTGAAATGCTATGCTGGTCACCGACAAACGCCTTTAATAGCCAATATATGAAAATGACTTGGTCAGAACTGTACTGGGGATGTGGCACTAACTCCCAATCAACAAGTGGTGTTGGTGAACGATTGTGTTTCCAGTTCCCGCAGACGAATGTGTCTCTTGTTGGCCACAAGTTATTCCACAAGGATCAGGCATTCCACTTGAACACTTGAATGTTCACAGGAACGACTGCACTGGGCTCAGAGTCACCTCAGCCAGGATCATCATTCATTGACTTATGGCCTTCTTTAAAATGTTTGCACCATTCAAATGTTTTCTGTCTCATCCGCATACTCTGCTTGAAGTCTGCTGCAAATGTCAATCAGTTTTACACCTTCATTCACAAGAAATTCCCAGCCTGACTTGAGCGCCCCTCGTTTGATGTCCTAATATGTTTTTATAAATTGACATGCACGGAAATGATGTGTACCAAACAGCTGTCAGGGGACGAATAAGACCATGGAGGGAATAAGACAAATGGTGGTTGGATCCCCAGAATGCATTGGAAAGGTGTTGCGCTGGTGGATGAACGAAATTTTGTGCAACACTTTGAGTGCTCCAGTGCAGATAGTTGTTAAAGCAGTATCCTTCCAGTCTCCTGGTTGCGGCACTCCATTTGTCCATTCGACTGGGGGCGAAAGCCTCAGGACAGGCCGACATTTATGCTAAGCCTGTTGCAAAAAGCCTGCCAGACAGAAGAGCTGATTTGAAAAACTGTCAGAAACAGTGTCCTTGTGGAGACCAGACAATTTCACCATCTCTTTAAATAATACCCCGGCTGTTTCCTCTCTCCGCCCTGTTCTCATCTTGGATGACACTGACACACAGTTTGTAAAGTTACCCTTCCTCCGAATTGACCTACAGGTTATTTTCGAACGGTCTTTTTAGACTCTTCTTTGGAAGACTCTTCTTTGGAATTTTTTTCTCTTTGAGATCAAGGTGTCATCAGTGTAAATGAGCTCACAGGAGGACATCATTTATAAAAGGCAGAAAACAGATGGAGCTATCACAAGACCGTAATGCATAACTAGATAGTCGATTGTGATAAATCTTCCACTCATCACCTCCTATTATGAGTTATATACCAGGCTGTAGGCACTCCATAGGTCGAGTTTGGTCCAAATCTTCCATTGAGCATGTAAGATTTACATGTGATAACAGATTCCGATATTTGACTATACAGGGTTTCTCCATCCATCCTTTTTTACACACACACAAAAAAGATATTTTCAGTGTCACAAGATGTGGATTTATGGAGCTAGCCTAGAGCCATGGCTTCAAACATGCATTCTTCCATGGCATTGGTTTGTAGTACAGTAGGTATAGGGTATAGACTCGACGTCTGGGGAGACTCGTGCCTGCTAGGAGGTCGATTGCACAGTCCCAAGGTTGATATGGTGGTAATTTTGATGCTTGTGATGTGATAAACACTTCTGCAAGCCTTTGTGAGAGAGAACCAATGATTTAAACAGGCTTCACTTCAGTAGATGAGTTCAACTATTCTCCATGAGCGGATAGAGTTAGGAACGGATAACCACAGAGACAGACCTGGAATAATGTGATGGTTAGGTGATTTTTATTTTTATTATTATTATGAAGCAGAGTGTTTCATTATTAAATAAGCAATAAAATTCATGGGTAGATTGTTGTCCATCAGATGACCTTCAGATACAATAGCTAATGTAATTTCTCACTGGATCCACTTTGTCAACTGAAGCCTTCTGTAAAAAAAAAAAAATTAAATAAATAAATGTATAAATAAATGATTCTGGGACAGAATAAGGGTACATGTGCAAAGATTGTTAATAAGAAGAGACAGAGCAAAAATAAAAATCAGTCCAGAATAGTGATCAAAATCAGACAGAGCACAGACAAAAAAAAACCCATAAGATTCGAAGAGAAGTCAAAATTTGAGAGCAGAGTTTAAAGAATAAGATAAGGCATCAAACCAGAGCAGAACGTCAGAAGGCAAAATAGGCACAGAGGTAAGTAAAAAGGGTGGTATACAAAGATCTATCCGAGAGATACAAAGCTGAGAATTTACTTGTTTGTGTGCAAACTGTGGAGTTTCATGAATACTGAAAGTCCACATGCTTTATATAACGGATCAACAGAAAATGAAAAATGTAATAAAAAAAAAAAAGAAATTTGGGGTTGGGTGTCCTCTGGCAGTCTCGAAGGGGAATATCCAGGCTGGATATTATAGTCAGTGAATAAGTCTGTGAAATCCATTCATACAGTACAACAGTCCACCAATTTGATTGGTCGATTTGACTGGTCGAAGAGGCATCTCCCTGTGCTCGGTAGGTTTCCTCCGGGTACTCTGGTTTCCTCCCACAATCTAAAGACAGGTCAGGCTAATTGGAGTGCCCAAATTGCCTGCAGTGTGTGTGTGTGTGTGTGTGAAAATTGGGCGTTGAGCTGGCAATCCCTTAAGTAACTGCCACA
Organism: Clarias macrocephalus; assembly: GCA_011419295.1. Lineage (NCBI taxonomy): Eukaryota > Metazoa > Chordata > Actinopteri > Siluriformes > Clariidae > Clarias > Clarias macrocephalus. The sequence goes on from JAAGKR010001153.1 coordinate 32,001, forward strand.
GAAACAACGGATATATCTCCAAGAGTGGAAAGTATCTGTCAACTGTCAAGATGGCAATGACGAGAGCTCCCACAGTGCTTCAAAACAGCTCTTCAGAAAACCGACTGTATGGGTGACATCCCCGAGGATCCGTCCAGTTTTTGATGTTTTTATGATGTAGTCTCTTTGGGATCTACAGTATTTTGACTAGTGGAGCAAAAATAAACAAAACATGACTATATTTTGTCTAAGAGTTCAGTTACTCAATAGAAATGTTGTAAAAACTACAAAAACTGCATTTTCTATCATTGCGGCATGGCTGAGATCAGGCGTAGGCATGAGGCCACATTGTGCGACATGTTTTTTGTGGAGGAAGAGTGGAATAAAACTGGCAAATCAAAATGATGAGTTGTGCTTACTCAAAAAGACTAAGCGCTGTATTAAGCAAAAGATGCTTTTACAAAGTGTTGTTGAAGGCCTTTGGAGGGAGATTAATATGATATTTCCCTTTTTTCTTTGCTGAAATGTTTCTATTTCTTTTTTCACCCGAATGAAATGAACGGTTGCCAAATTGAATTAAAGGTGGAAGAATATCTGACATGATGTAGCAGTTTTCACAGCACAAAATTTTTGTAATATCCACGGCTTGTATCTATCTGTCTTTCTATTTCTCAGATCAGTGGCGTGCTGTATAATACAGGGCGTCACGTGATCCTGCGCGTGGACGGCTCCAAGCGCGTGAGCGTGTCTGGCGGTCCCCTGAGTTACACGTACACACTGCAGGAGATCAGACTGCATTTTGGCAGTGATGACACTCACGGCTCGGAGCACCTGATCAACGGGAATGCCTTTCCTGGAGAGGTGGGACAGAAAACTACCGCATAAGCCGCGTGTCTTCACAAACAAAGAATCACATAACGCACTGTCAGCGTACGTCTGCTGCTTCGAGTGTACCATGTCAAAATGTAAAAAAAAAAAAAAAAAGAACAACTCAATTATTACACGACAGCACAAACAAGCATACGAGCATGAACACGCTGGAAGAGACGGGAGGGCTTTAGAGATCAGGATTACAAGGATTTGTTCTGAGTTTATGAAATGATTACATCGCAGTCACACACACGCATGTGAGCAATCCATCCATCAAACACGGACGCAACGCGGAGGAGGCAATCACACTCAGCTTCTTAACACTGCATGTTTAGTAAGACGGCGCACGCAGTCACATTACCTCAGCATTAGATCAGCATTATTTTAAGCTTTAATTAAAGCAAGGATTAGCCAACCCGCGCAGGTTTAACTCAGGCGTCAGGCCGTCAATGCTGCTTATAATAAATAATAACAGATATCCTATAGGAATGACTCTGCTTGCTAGGAGCACCAAGTGATAGAGGATATGATTGAGAGAAATTGATTATAAATTATTTATTATACTGAATTAATTTCATTTAATTTAAATGTATAAGTCTATAATTATTACTGTCATAGAATGCTGTCCTGTCTTCACTCATACTGTATATAGTGTAAGTTGTTCTGCATGTGTTTCCTCAGGTGCAATTAATCCACTTTAACCAGGATCTATACCTGAACTACAGCGAAGCAGAGAAGAGTCCGCACGGCGTCGCCATCATCTCTCTCTTCATGAAGGTCATAGTTCAGCACTTTCACAACTCAGTCTGTCATTATGTACAGAACACGTCCTGTATTTCTGTTAAGTGTAATATTCCAGAGTCTGTAAAACATCAAACCAGCTTAAGTGAAAAACATGTCTATGCGAATTCTTAGTGCACATTTGTGCATTTTTTTTTTATGCACGACTTGTTTCCCCCAGTCACTCCTCACTAGTCATTTATATGTGCAGCGTTTAAATATACTGCATGATCCTTCCAAAAGTGTCGTCTTCATCAGAAACATAATGTGCCTGTAGAAATAGTTCCGGGGGCTAAGGATAAAACGGTGTTGGCCAAAGGTAGAGACTAAAGTGAAATTGAATGTTTTATTGACATTCTCTCTCTTGCTTTTTTATGATAATGACAACCAAGATAATAAGAATTGTTTTATATATATATATATATATATATATATATATATATATATATATATATATATATATATATTTATGCAGTAAAACTCGCTCAGTCCATGCCTGCTTGACTGCTCCCTGAAGATCAACATGTACAGATACTATGTTTGTCACCATAGTTTTCTATTGGATTTGGGTCTGGAGATGACTCAGGCCATGGCTCCAGAAGCAGAATACTGTTCTCACATTTTTTTTGTTAATTAGGACGACTCAAACTCTTCAGCTCGAACTAATTAGTGACATCATCTGTTTTGTGCACAGGGAGAACTATAATATATGTGTTGCTATGTTGCCCTAATACTTTTGGCCACCATTGCAAGGCTTAAAACTTGGAATGCACTGATATTCACTGGGTATCCGGTGTTGGTCTGATACTGTGCTCGCTTACTCGTACTTATGTAACTAATCCGATACCACCGCATTGATAGCGCTTTACGACACAGCCAGGTGCATACTGCGCTGCAAATTACACAAGGCCCTTCATCTCAAGGTAAAGCGCATGTTTGGAACGTCGATAAAAGGATGAAGCGGAACTATCTTACTGGCCACCATGAGAGTGAACCAGAGAAAAAGCAGTTCAGCCTGTGTTCTTTCCCCTTCGGGTGTAATGTCAGTAAATACCATTTGAGGCAAACATATTGCTTTGATGACATTCTCGTTTAAATTTGAACAGTTCCTCGCTTCTAGGGGAATGATAAAAATTTGTAATGACTCATTCTGTACTTAAGTAGATCCAATTAAATGCCCTGTATAACGTATATGTCCGCCCTCCATATTGATTAATAATGGCGGGGTGGGTATCGGTCTTCAGTGACAGCTCGTTAGCCGCGCGTCCGGTTCCACTGTGCATTTCAAGCTTAATGCTTCCTCGTTTACTGTTCCATTTTCAAGTCAGCACTTATTTAAGGTTAAAACTGTATACAACTAATGCTGTCTTGTCGTCTAGGATATTCTCCTGATTAAAGGTGACAGGCGTGGGTAAAAGCAGCGATGAGAAATCTCCCGCGGCTTAAAAAACTGTTCCAGTTCTCCATATTTAACCCGCTACTGTCAGGTTGGTTCAGATTGCTCAGGGATATGGTGCATTTTGAACGATTCTGGCTGTTGTGAAAAATCAGTCAACACGCAGGTTTTTATTTTAAAGCCAGCCAGTGACTCAGCTGTTTAAACAGTCAGGGAAAGTTATACCACCAAGGTGCAAGTCTTCGTTGTATAATAAGGGTCAAGCTTGGCTTGCAGCACGAAAAGAATGTAGCGCGGATCAGCGTTTGATAGCAGGCTTCCTGTCTCTCTGGGCCGATCTGTTTTGTTTCTCCTCGCAGTCAGTGTTGTGAATCGGATTTGCGCAGCTACAGGGAGCCAGTGGTGAGGAGACAGCAGGAACGTGTTGATGAGAGACAACTTGGGAAGATTATTTTTTGCAAAAAAAAAAAAGTCATGCAGCTGCATTCTGGATCAGTGTGACGGCACATCAAGGATGACCTGCCAGGATTAATCCTAGTCATTAATATTCATAAAGCAAAACTTTCCCTGATGTTCATTACCTTGCTAATAGGCTTCTAAACAAAGGGAGAACCAATTCCGCGTGTCAATCCAAAAAGACGTCTTCTTTGAAATGAGATTTCTAAATGAGATCCGTTGCTTCGTCAAAACCTAAAGCGCCAACGTTCATTATTCAAAGTCACGAAACCGAGAGCTAAAGTCGTACCGAGGTGTTTTAATGCTGTCCTGATGAAAATGAGCTGTAGCAGAGAAAAGCCGAATGCAAGCTTTATGCTGGTGTTATTTGCACTGAAGGAATAAATGAATTTTTGATTCTTTTGTCACTTTGCATCAATGCCTTGTTTCAACCAGGCTTGATTCACTCATCGTTTTGCACCATCTCAAATCCCATACCAGCATAATAACTAGTATGGAAGAATGCGCACCACCAGCTATATCTTTGTATAGTGTAAAGTAGCTTCCTTTCTTCTCAGGAAGATTATAGAAACAATATGAGACTCACACGGTTTTGTTGTGCTGCGCGTTACTGAGTCGCCGTTTACCAGAGACGTGTTTACTTGCCTACTGTGCGCCGTGTGTCATCAAACCAGTCACAGCAGGTTACACAAATGAATCTCAAATGAGATGGAGATAATTTAACAACTGCTGTTGTAATTGTAAAGGCTGTCCCGCTCATATTCCGAACATTATTCCAACACATTAAGTGCTGTAAGGCTTTACTATTCAACATGTAGCAGGTAAGAGTAAGAGTTCTCTCTGTGTGTTTTTTTTTCTTTCTTTTCTTTGTTCATGGTGTTGTTGCCTCTAGCCTTCTCATCAAAGTGTATATTCAGCTACTTCGTGATCATTTTTATCGCTAAACACATTGGATAGAATTGAATTAAATGATGTGCAACCATAGTGAGATTCAATGATGAGCGACGTATAACATCATGCTACTGTAGGTTCAGATTTTATTTACCTCCAGAAAGTACTGAGTGTGAGTATGCTCACAGTGCTTTCAGAATTCCCTGAAACTGGTGTGTTTAACATGAATAATACACTCCCTTGTGCATGAAAGCGTTCTGATTGTGTTTTGATTTCTTTTGGATTTTTTTTTTCAGGTATCAGAGCCCACTAATCCGTTTCTCCTCCGGATGCTGAGCAGAGAAATTATCACAAGAATAACATACAAAAGTAGGAATATTTTCTTCTTAAATGTCTGCAGCATAAACATGATTTTTTAAAATTGTCTTTGCTTAGTTAATTGTACTCCTTCTGATAAATTCATTCCCTTTGATTGTTTATAACCAAACTTTTAATTATAAAAAAAAAATGGTTAAAACAGTGTACAACTGTGTAATGTTGTCTTGTTGCATAGGATATTATAAATATGGATAAAATGATATATTTTGATATGTATCCTCCTTTGAACTTTTGAGTAACACAGATTGGGAGCATTTCCTAGCAAAACATGATGCGTCCTGAAAAGCCAAATGCCTCTAACTGCCATGTGATCAGAAGCAGAAACTTCTGTCTCAGCAAAACAAAGGTTGCCATGAGTGAATGAAACGTGTTCGGTAGATTCTTGAAGAGTGTTGAAACTAAGAAGAAGGATTTTTACACTCACTGCAGTAACCCCAAGGTTAATGGAGTATAGTTATGCACTGTTTAACAACCACAGCGATTTGGATGTTTTTATATTTAACTTTTAGCTTTGTGTTATAATGTAGTGCAGGGGTGTCAAACTCCATTCCTGAAGGGCCGCAGACCCGCAGGGTTTTTTTCCAACCCTCGAGGACCTGCGGAGTTTAGCTTCAGCCATAATTAAAAACACCTGATCCACCTAATCAAATCATTAAGGCTTATTTGAAAACTACATGGCATATATGTTGGAGCAGGGTTGGAACAAAACCCTGCAGGTCTGCGCCCTTCAGGAACGGAGTTTGACACCCCTGCTGTAGTGGATTCACTTTTGATCCAAACTGAACAGAAGGACTTTTCCATATTTTAGCTTCCACATATAGACACCCCACATAAATACATACATTAGGTTCCTCTTATGGCCCCTTGGGGTATGACTTCAACAGACCTTTGCTGTGATGTTTCTGTGGGTTGTGGGGTGAGGCCACAGACTTGTTTATCCAGCACATGCCATGGATGCTTGATTGGTTTGGGACCTGAGAAATTTGGAGGCCAAGTTGACAGACATTTTCCCGCTGGGCCCCGGCCTTTCTATCATTGGCCGCCAATACTTTTTTCTGGTAGTTGTCCTGCATTGTCTTTTCTGTGGGATCTGACTGGACAGATGTCAGACTTTGGTCCTGGGTACCCATGATCCTGTCACCAGTTTACTGGTATATAATTGATAAACTGTGTTCATGTGTTAAATGTTATGGCTGATCAGTCTGTATTGTCTATAATGTTCAGTTTACAACAAAGCGATATAAAATAACTGAGAATGTGACCAGAGTCAGACTAAGTTGCTGTTTCTCCCTGCAGATGATGCATATGAACTTGCGGGACTGGACCTGGAGGATTTGTATCCTGAGACGTGGCGCTTCATAACATACGAAGGCTCGCTGACAGTGCCGCCGTGTCTCGAAACGGTCACATGGATCCTGATGAATAAACCCGTCTACGTCTCACCAATAGAGGTGAACCATCACGTAATAGCTGAGACCTGCTACATACAAATCACTGTGTGCAACAATGCAGAGAAAACCCTGGCCTGGACAACTGGCCTAGGATTTGCACGCATCCAAAATGTAATAACATGACGCAGTGGTTTGACACAACTGGTCCAGGGTGGAGACATTTGCATGGCACCTTCTCCTCCAATGTGTTCTGATTTTAACACATGTCACAAGAAGACACTGTGGTGCCTCCTTGTGGATTAGCTGTGCATCACTTTGTGCATTTGCAGTCATGTTTATGTACGTGTGTAGAATAAAAAAAAAAAGAACTAACATTTTCAGACGGTATTTGAATATGATAATAATGTTTTGCCAAGATATTTCAGCTGCTGCTCTTTAAACATGTTTATGCACGGTGTCTTACTTATCTGTGTGTGCGTGTGCCTGTGTGTAGCTGCAGTCTCTGCGTCTCCTCAGTCAAAATGCAGCGTCTCAGATCTTCCTCAGTTTAAGTGATAACTACCGGCCGCAGCAGAACCTAAACCAGCGGTGCATACACACCAACATCAACGTCAACACGCACACACACCAGTGTGCCAACACACTCAGGACACACTACAGGGGTATGGAACGCACACACGCTGAAATATTAATGAATTGAACATGAAATGTTATTTTTTTTATTATTGCTGGTGTTTTCTTTGCAGTGAACGAGTGGTTGCTGAAGTAACCGCTGTGGAAAACCGTGTGTGTCTTCTGCAGCCAAGAGACAGAGGCTGAAGAGGTGACTGAAGACAAGGACATAAAGTTATTTTACTGCGTATTATGACTAAATAAAGGCACTTTGGGAAGGGAATACAATGTGTGTCTCTGAATCAGTCTATAAACTCCACTTTATACAGTATAAAGGACACAAAGATATACTCAGCCATTATTCTGAGCTATTATGTAGTGCGTAGCCATCGTTCAACGTGCCCTATTATACTTAATGAATATGTGGAAATAGACTAGACTAGACCTTTACGGTGGCTGCATTAAGGTATTCTGTACAGTGTTCTGATTTACATCTCCCCAATGCTTAGAAGAAGCCTTACACGTACATTATAGTGAAATTATAGCTTTCCTTTCCCCGGCTTGTTACGAAGATGGGGTCAGAGGAGATAGGGTACAACCGTCTTGCTCAAGGGCAACCACAAGCAGCAGCTACGCAGGACTGGGCCTGAATTCCTTGAATTCTGATTAATAACCCAGCGCTGGTGATCACTGAGTCATCACTCCTGACTGCAGCTGGCTTATACATTAATAAAAAGTAGACTAACTTTCTAAGAAACCTACAGTACTGTATATACAGTATGTGGATGAGTGATAAATTGGCTACATTCAGACCGTTGAGTTCATTTTTCTTCTTCTTTGTCTTTCGGCTGTACCCTTTCAGGGGTCGCCACAGGGAATCATCTGCCTCCATCTAACCCTATCCTCTGCATCCTCTTCTCTCACCCCAACTAACTTCTTGTCCTCTCTCACTGCATCCATAAATCTCCTCTCCTCTGAACATGTCCAAACCACCTCAATCTGGTCTCTCTGACTTTATCTCCAAAACATCTAACATGGGTCGTCCCTCTGATAAACTCATTCTTGAACCTATCCATCCTTGTCACACCCAAAGAAAACCTCAACAGCTTCATCTCTGCTACCTTCAACTCTGTCTCCTGTCTTTTCTTCAGTGCTACTGTCTCTAAGCCGTAGCTCATCGCTGGTCTCACCACTGTCTTGTACACCTTTCCTTTCACTCTCGCTGATACTCTTTTATCACACAATTGACACTTTTCTTCACCCATCGCAACCGGCCTGTACACACCCCTTTCAACACTCTCCGTTGCTCTGGACATAAAGTCCATAAAGTACATAAAGTCCTGCACCTTCTTGAATTCATTTTAATTAACATGAATGGTGGAATGTGCAATCATGGCGATTGGCCACCTATATCGATCTATCAAGATAGATAGATAGATATATATATACACAGGGGTTGGACAATGAAACTGAAACACTGGACAATTTAGTGTTGGAGGTTGGCTAGATTTGACCAGCCTGGTGGCCGGTCTTCATTTATTGCACAGTCCACCAGTAAGAGCAGAGTGTGAATGTTTAATCAGAGTAATTGCACAGTTTTGCTTAAAATATTGCAATGTACACAACATTATGGGTGACATAAAAGAGGACAAATTGTTGGTGCGCATCTCGCTGGCGCATCTGTGACCAAGACAGCAAGTCTTTGAGATGTACAGGGTGGGCCATTTATATGGATACACCTTAATAAAATGTGAATGGTTGGTGATACTAACGTCCTGTTTGTGGCACATTAGTATATGTGAGGGGGCAAACTTTTCAAGATGGGTGGTGACCATGGTGGCCTTTTGGAAGTCGGCCATCTTGGATCCAACTTTTGTTTTTTCAATAGGAAGAGGGTCATGTGAGACATCAAACTTCTTGGGAATTTCACAAGAAAAACAATGGTGTGCTTGGTTTTAATGTAACTTTATTCTTTCATGAGTTATTTACAAGTTTCTGACCACTTATAAAATGTTCAATGTGCTGCCCATTGTGATGGATTGTCAATGTAACCCTCTTCTCCCACGCTTCACACACTGATAGCAACACCGCAGGAGAAATGTTTCAGGTGCTGCACATCTCGTATCTTCACACCATAGACAATTGCCTTCAGATGACCCCAAAGATAAAAAAGATAAAAGTCTAAGGGGGTCATTCAACTGGCCCACGATGACCAATCCACTTTTCAGGAAACTGTTCATCTAGGAATGCTCGGACCTGACACCCATAATGTGGTGGTGCACCGTCTTGCTGGAAAAACTCAGGGAACGTGCCAGCTTCAGTGCATAAAGAGGGAAACACATCATCATGTAGCAATTTCAAATATCCAGTGGCCTTGAGGTTTCCATTGATGAAGAATGGCCCCACTATCTTGGTACCCCATATACCACACCATACCATCACGTTTTTTTTGTTTCAACAGTCTTGGAGGGATCTATCCAATGTGGGTTAGTGTCAGACCAGTTGAATGGCCTCCAAGGTCTCCCGATCTGACCCCCTTAGACTTTTATCCTTGGGGTCATCTGAAGGCAATTGTCTATGGTGTGAAGATACGAGATGTGCAGCACCTGAAACTACGGATATTGGAAGCCTGTGCTGGCATTTCTCCTGCGGTGTTGCTATCAGTGTGTGAAGAGTGGGAGAAGAGGGTTGCATTGACAATCCATAACAATGGGCAGCACATTGAACACATAAATAAGTGGTCAGAAACTTATAAATAACTCATGAAAGAATAAAGTTACGTTAAAACCAAGCACACCATTGTTTTTCTTGTGAAATTCCCAATAGGTTTGATGTGTCACATGACCCTCTTCCTATTGAAAAAACAAAAGTTGGGTCCAAGATGGCCAACTTCCAAAAGGCCACCATGGTCACCACCCATCTTGAAAGGTTTGCCCCCTCACATATACTAATGTGCCACAAACAGGACGTTAATATCACCAACCATTCCCATTTTATTAAGGTGTATCCATATAAATGGCCCACCCTGTATTAAGAACCACAGTATCCAGGGTAATGTCAGCATACCACCAAGAAGGATGAACCTCATCCAACAGGAGTAACTGAGAACGAAACAGGAAGCTGTTTGAAAGGGATGTCCGGGTGCTAACCCAAATTGTATTCAAAAAACATAAAACCACAGCTGCCCAACTCACTGCAGAATTAAATGTACATCTCATCTCTGCTGTTTCCACCAAAACTGTTCATCAGGAGCTCCACAGGGTCACTATACATTGCCGGGCTGCTACAGCCAAACCTTTAGTCACTCGTACCAATGCCAAACATCGGTTTCAATGGTGCCAGCAGCGAAAATCCTGGGCTATGGACAATGTGAAACATCTATTGTTCTCTGATGAGTCCACCTTCACTGACTTTCCCACATCCGGGAGAGTTATGGTGTGGAGAAGCCCCAAAGAAGCGTACCACCCAGACTGTTGCATGCTCAGGGTGAAGCAAGGGGGTGGATCAGTGATGGTTTGGGCTGCAATATCATGGCATACCCTAGACCCAATACTTGTGCTAGATGGGCGCGTCACTGCCAAGGACAACCGAACCATTCTGGAGGACAGCAAGACTGGTGACAAAGTGGTTTGATGAACATGAAAGTGAAGTTGAACATCTCCCACGGCCTGCACAGTCACCAGATCTAAATATTATTGAGCCACTTTGTGTTTTTTGGAGGAGCGAGTCAGGAAACGTTTTCCTCCACCACCATCACATAGTGACCTGGCCACTATTCTGCAAGAGGAAGGGCTCAGAAACCCTCTGGCCACTGTGCAGGACTTGTATCTGTCATTCCCAAGACCAATTGATGCTGTATTGGCTGCAAAATCGCCTTACACCATACTAATGGTCTAAAATCAGGTGCTTCAGTTTCATTGTCCAACCCCTGTATACAGGTATATATACAGTATATATACAGTATATGTGTGTATGTGTGTGTGTGCGTGATTCCTCCTGGATATAAGTTGAGCAGCCAGTTCTCTACTAATTGGGACTTCCAATGGCTGGCTATGCTCTATGACCGAATGTACGTGGACATTTGAATGTACATGAACATCTGGTCATTACATGCTGGCTACATGTTGTCTTTGGATGTACTGGAGCTAAACAGCTTTGGCACAGAGAAAAAAAAAGTACTGTAAAGTTATAGTTTGCTAAGATTGGAGAGAACTCAAGTGGCCTGGAGAATGCTCTGACCTCAACCTTAACCCAAAACCACTTTTCAGATAAAATGTGCACATACTTTTTTCCCCATTAAGTCTATCTATCTATCTATCTATCTATCTATCTATCTATCTATCTATCTATCTATCTATCTATGTATTTGGAGTGAGATGTTCAGCATATACATCAGTGTTAATGGTCAGGTGTCCAAATATTTTTGGGTGTAGAACATGCCCACATTACTCATGGCATTGCCAGTGACAGGGACCCGATGCCAGCCAGTACAGAAAAACTTTACATGCCTAAGTCCAATGCAAATTACCATTAAGGTTCTCTGATCTGTCATCTTCGCAACTTAAATGGAAACCAGGTAAAAAATTATCAACATTATGAATGACTGCTAAATTCATGCACAAAACAAAACATCATGCGTTCTTTAAGCAGTATTGCCTGAGCTGATTTGGTCATGGACATGAAGCGAGAGGTAAATTTGACTATTTTTGCTCCATCAATGATAACAGTACCTGAGTGCTGAATTAAATGGTACGAGTTATGTAATGTAACACACTTCCCTTAGTAAGTGTATTTTCAATGCTTTCAAGGTCAATCATTTTTCAGCAGCACAATGCATAAACTTGTGGAGATACACCTAAAGAGCTTTTTTATTTAATTTTTTTTTTGAAGTACGGTAGAAGACCACATTGGAGTTCCATTCCTGTCAGCAAAAACTCAACCAAACTGGAGAGTTGAATAAAAAAAGGGGGGGGGGGCTTTTTCAGTCTTAAATTGTTCATTGATGTCAAGAGGGTTTTTTTGTACACCAAGTGCTTAGATGTGCGGGTGTTCCTAATAAAATGGACGGTGCATGTATGCAGTAGATGCACAACAGTACTAAAAGGCAGCAGTAAGTTTGTAATGTAACAGGTTGTACGCTTGAGGGCAGCATTAAGTATGAAAGGTAATTCGGTTGTACGCTAGAGGGCAGCATTGAGACTGTAACTTGTTATTAGGTTGTTCGTATTCTAGAGGGCAGCATTGAGACTGTAACTTGTTATTAGGTTGGTTGTACTCCAGAGGGCAGCATTGAGACTGTAATTGTTATTAGGTTGGTTGTACTCTAGAAGGCAGCATTGAGACTGTAACTTGTTATTAGGTTGGTTGTACTCCAGAGGGCAGCATTGAGACTGTAATTGTTATTAGGTTGTTCGTACTCTAGAGGGCAGCATTGAGACTGTAACTTGTTATTAGGTTGGTTGTACTCCAGAGGGCAGCATTGAGACTGTAATTGTTATTAGGTTGGTTGTACTCTAGAAGGCAGCATTGAGACTGTAACTTGTTATTAGGTTGGTTGTAAGCTAGAGGGCAGCAACGAGATGGCAGCGTTCAGTTTAGTGGCAAGGGGAAAAAATCCATTCTTCACCTTATTTATGTATATCTTTGCTAAATAATTCCAGTCCTTAAAATGTATAGATAGGATTAATAGAAAAAATAGAAAACTATATCCAAATTCCTGCTATTTTAACGTCTCCTTTCATATTTTTATTGTTTCTTTTTTTTGTTTTTTTATTGTTGTGTTATTACTATTATTATGTTCTTTTTTATTGTTAGTAATATTATCTTTGTTGTCATTGTTGTTTTCATTGTTATTATGTATGATTGACTTATCTGCGTGCAGCACAGTAGAGTAGTGGTTAGCACCATGGCCTGGCATCTCCTGGGTCGAGGGTTTGATTCCTTCCTCGGGTCTGTTTGCATGTAGCTTGCATTGGGTGGGTATTCTACTTTCGTTCCACAGTCCAAAGACATGCATATTAGGTGAATTGGTGTTTCCGAATTGGCCGTAGTGATGGATTGGCACCCTGGCCATGGTGTAGTTCAAAGTGTCCGGGATTAAGCTCCAGGCTTCCACATCCCTGAACAAGATAAGTGGTATAGAAGATGAATGAACGCGAGAATAATTTATCTGATTTACTGTGTGTGTGTGTGTGTTTGTGTTTTAAGCTATGTAATGTCAAGGGTTATACACCAGAGGGCAGTATTGAGACTGTGAAGGTGTTATGACGTTGTAGTTTTAGGATGTTTGCTAGGGGCAGCAGTGAGCGCTGTCTGATGATACGGAGCACTGAGGGGAACAAAGGAGTGTGGGTGAGTATCGGTAATGTGTCTTTGTGGTCCTAGGACTGATTAATATTCTTAAAATAACTGTTAATTTATGTTTCAACACTATTTTAAGCACACCAGCTCTTTACAGGCGCAGTTTTTTTTTCAGTAATGTGGGTAAATTAGCCCGTGTTTTTGCGAATGGGAGTAGGCTAGCTAGGTAAGTTAGCTTTTCTGTAGGTGGGTAAAATGCTGGCTAATTTTTTTTATTGAAGCCCGTTTATCTACAGTTCACATTTTATTACATTTTAGGATTAATTATTAATGTTTAGTAGCAAACAATATCCAAAATACTGGACGTTTTTGAGATATGATTAGAAATCCGACTTCAAACGAAGCTTAGCCGGCCGTGTTTCTGCGCCTCCATTGATTACTCGAGAAAGGTTTCTCAATCGCCGTTTCATATTTAAACTATGCCTTTGTATACAGTTTATGTCACGTTTATTAAACAGCTACAGATGTGTGATTGTGGTATGAGAAATGAAATTATTTTTATTAACATAAAACAAGAAGGAACAAGGCTTATTATTTGTGATCAGGCGGAAGGGAGAAAGCCCCGCGCGGGGTCCTCCGAGTGCAGCACTCACACACACACACACACACACTACAACACTGAACCGGTTCAGTCTTTAATAAACAAAATGAATCGATTGATGATCAAACAAATCTAGCTGTATTTAAACAGTTATTAATATTTGGTAAGTTATTTGTCAGGATAAATTGGTTAATTTTAGCCAAGGATAAATTTTAGAGAGGTAAAAATCGATTCGGTTATGAATCGCGATTCTTTTGTTGCTGATTCACGTATCGCCACACTGACAACAAAGTCGATGGAACAAAAAATAATAATAGAGACGATTTAGAATGTGACCAGATTGGTTGTTTTTTTTTTTTTTGTTTGATTGCTGATCAGCCTCAGATATAACCGATTCTGTATCGAGCGCAGAATCGCATTTTCATTGCGTTACATCATCAAAATCGCGCGCGTATAACGCCTCCGATCTGCCTTGTATTTATTTATTTATTTTTTATTTTTTTTTACAAACTCTGAGCGAATTAGTCTCAAACACACTCATTACATACAGTTACATCAGTCTGAAGACAACACGAGCGTAACCCTGCGTTCACACCGAACGCGGCGAGAGCGTCAAATTTCGATCTCGCCGCTCTGACGTAGACCGACTGCCTTTCTTGTATTCTTGCCGCAAAGCAATCAAGCTTGTTGATCTTGTGGAGACTGACCAAAATGTGGAAGAAAACAAGAAACTGATTCATAGAAAGAACTGTATTGTAGAAATAAACAAATTATAAGCCATTCGTATGGTGTGGCTTCTGTTCATTGTGAATTGCTAGTCTAATTTAATATATATATATATATATATATATATATATACATTTATTATATTATATTTCTTATTATTATAACATTAGAATAACTTACTAGACTTTGTCTTTAATTAAAATAACATTAATAATTAATAAACACCCGCTACCGCAGTAATCAAACTCTCCTCCATTTTGCTTAGGAACTAATGTAGCCGGAACAAAAGTTACAGGACTGCTTTCCTCGGAATCCACTCAAGCGGAGGACCTCTACTTTTAATTGATTGCCGCTCAACCGCGTCATAGCTCATTACCCTAAAGTTGAGCTGATTTCAACTCCCTTCGCCGCTTTTGCCGTGCCGCTCTTTGCTGCTCCTCGCCACTGGCTCAGTGAAAATGAATGACTTCCGGCCGCGTTGAAGCTCTCGCCGCGATCGGTGTGAACGCGGCGAGAGCGTCAAATTTCGCTCTCGCCGCTCTGACGTAGATCGAATCCCTTTCTTGTATTTAAAGGGGCCGCAAAGACTGACCAAAATGCGGAAGAAAACAAGAAATTGATTGATAGAAAGACACCAGGGAAATAAACAAATTATAAGTTCGTTGTGAATTGCTAGTCTAATTTAATATTTATTATTATTATTATTATATTATATTACTTCTTATTATAACATTATTAGAATCACTTACTAGACTTTGTCGTTAATTAAAATCAATTAATAAAGACCCACTACCGCAATAATCAACCTCGTATGCTGCTCAGTAAAAAAAAAAAAAAAATAATAATTTATATATATATTTTTTTACATTTATTAAAAAAAAAAGTTAAATGTTAATTATATTTACAGTTAGTTTATATTGTTTAAATGCTGCTCTTGGGTTTTAAGTGAGAAAACTAATAGTATAATTTAATAATAAATAATCGAATATATTATGTCACATGTACACCTTACAGCACAGTGAAATCTTTTCTTAAATTATCTTCCCACCTGAGAGAAATTTCTTGTCGTTTATCAAACATAAACTCAACATGTTAATTCTTTTTTCTGTTACAGAACCAAATGATGGAATTTGCTTGACCTCGTCAAAATCCTGCAACAAGATGTCAAGTAAGGAGTTAATTTCATCAAACTAGTCCTGTTTTTGTGTAGAGGACTAATCTTTGCAGGGAACATTTTTTGGTAATTTTTGAGTCATGTTGGAACTGGTGTGGGATTGTTTTTCAGTCTTTGTGCTCGGACCCTTAATTTCAGTGAAAGGAACTTTTAATGCTTTAGCATACCAAGACATTGTAGACATTGTAGAATTTCATGCTCCTAACTTTTGTGGGAACTGTTTGGGGATGGCCCCTTCCTGTTCCAACATGACTGCGCATTAGTGCACAAAGCAAGGTCCATAAAGACCTGGATGAGCGAGTTTGATGTGGAAGAACTAAACTGGTTCTGATCATAACCCGATCGAACACCTTCGGTGTCGAGTGGAGCGGAGACAGCAATCCAGGTCTTCTTGTCCAACATCAGTGTCTGACCTCACAAATGCGCTTCTGGAAAAATTCCCATAAACCCTATCCTAAACTTCAATTCAATTTTATTTGTATAGTGCTTTTAATAATTGTCATTGTCGTAAAGCAGCTTTACACAATCAAAATTATGGAAATTTGTATGAAAAGTGAACGTAACAATCAAAATGAAGCCTTTCCAGATGAGTTAAATTTGTTATAGTTGCAAAGGATGGGCCAACATCATTCAAAATTCTGGTGTGTGTGAGGGACCCTTGATGCTAGTTAAGGAAAGGAAAATTTTCGCTCATTAGTTGAGCACTGCTGTTCACTTTGACTGGCGCACACATCTGTGATCAGCAATCGGCATCATCCAATTCAGATTTCTGTGATCAGGGATCAATAATTGACACTGATTGGAGTACCTGTAGTATAATCATACTGTTACATTGATTCATCTGTAATGTGTTGGATTAGTAGAATCCCTATGCTGTTGATTCAGTTATTCAATCAATCTTTTTCCTCTTCTCCAACACAGAGCGGCCGTCTTACGCACCGCCCCCTGCTCCGGCCCCCACTACAGTAAGTATTTCAAAACACGCCAATGCCCCGCTACACCTCCCTTCCCCCATCACCACAATCTTAAAGCACTCGGGAGTGTGTGGACAGGACTGTGGGACGGTGATGGACAGCTTCAACGGGGGTGGCGAGGAAATGTATAACTTTTTTTTTTTCAATAAAGAGGGAAAATAATCCAATCTCCAACTAGGGATTTTTATTTTGTTTGTAGCATTTGTTATTTTTTACCATCTCATCAAATTTGCCTCTCCCACCCCCATAGTGTGTGTGGCTTTGCTACAAATGGATGTAGAACAAATGCCAGTTTGTGCTGCCTTCAAAGATTGCTGCTTTGTTTTTTGCATGTCTTAAGCAAATCATGAACAAAAGGGAAAAAAAGTAAAATCAAATAAACAACAACAAAAAAAGCAAGATTTGTTCATTTTTCTTTTTCTTTTGGTCCCTTCCTCCCTTGTTTGTTGTCATTTCTCATTCGTGTTTTGTCTCATTTGTCTCCATCAGCAAATGCCCACCACCCCTGGGTTTGTGGGGTACAACCCATACAGCCATCTGGCCTACAACAACTACAGGCTGGGAGGAAACCCCGGCGGAAACAACAGGGTAATGGTAGGATCCATGCTAAACAGAGAAACCTGGATACTCCCCTAACGTTAAAGCTAGACCAGATAATCTTGCCTCTGAGGCAGGATCTGTGATCTTTTAAAATTATTATAATTTTTTAAAATTATTATTATTATTCAATCAATTTGCTGTGAAGCAAAAAAATGGGTAGATTGTCTATAGTTTTAGTTGCTTCCATAAATCCTTTCATGTTTTTCATGCTTCTGGAAACCGGTCCCTCCTTCTCTCGCTATATATCAGCATGCTTTGCAGGCTTCTCATCTGAGAGATTGGTTTTCAAAAGTGCTTCACCTTCTGCCATGTTGCTCATTTTCCTCATGTTGTTTAATTTTGTTGCGCGTGCTGATGCCTAAGTCTAAAACATTTCAACCTGTCGCTTATAGGCAGGCATGTGCCGATTTCGATGTAAAGGTGATGAAATTTTCATCTCGCTTTATGCCAGGGACATGGATTATCTCGTAGCTCTTGGATCATAACTATCCTTCATAATCACTTGAGCAAAATTCGATTTCTTGCGACAAATAGTAGTTTCCGTGGTGAAAGTTGCTATTTCGAGATGTTTTAGGTCGTCGTAAATAATCGTCACATGTCTAGCCGCTCGCTGTCCATCTCAAAGTCTCCGTGGGTCACTCGCACCCCGCTAGCTGTTTTGTCCTCCCTGCATGGGTGTCTTCCAGAACATAGCCGGTTTAAATCAGCCCACTTAAAGGGCCGTTTTGGTTGCGCTGTCTCTCAGAACGCCGTCTCCATTTTCAGCCGTGCTCTCGCTCGCTCTCCTTACTCATAGTGCTCCATTGCTGTGGCCCCTCCCCCTTTCACAATCATGCCGTTGCACCTCAATAGCTCATTTTCCTAACTCTTTAATGTATGTTTTGTCTTTTCTCCTCGGCAGAACTCCTCGGGGATTACGGTTCCCAAGCCGCCCAAACCCCCCGATAAGCCTCTGATGCCCTACATGCGGTACAGCCGGAAGGTAAGCAGGAAGGTAAGACACCCACGGTGTCTGCTTTTACTGCTTATTTTGTACCACCACTCCCATGCCACCCGGGAGATGGTGCAGTCCATCATTGCTTCCATGGATGACCTCAAACAGGAAGTGTGACTCTGGAGTTCTATAAAAAAAAAAAAAGAACTCTTTCTCTCTGTCTGATGTTTGTAATGAAAACTAGATATGATTAATGGTAAAATGAAATCACTTGAGCTCACTCTGTGAACAACAGCCCTCATCTGTCTATCAAAGCGGCTGAGCCTGAGTGAAATTCTCCTGATTTCTGCAGCAAATGCAGGGCTCTGCATGGGAGCCTTGTGGTGTTTATGCATTAACTGCTGGTCCGTATGTACAGGTTTGGGACCAGGTGAAAGCCTCTAACCCTGATTTGAAGCTATGGGAGATAGGGAAGATCATCGGGGGCATGTGGAGGGACCTCACTGATGAGGAAAAACAAGATTACTTAAACGAGTATGAAGCTGAAAAGGTTAGTCCTGCCACTTTCTATGAACTTGCTATCTTTGTTTATATATTATGTTTATCTTTAAAAAAAAAAAAAAAACACTGGGATAATGATTGCATGAGCATGGTGGTAAATAAACTAGCTATGAGTATGCTGGCCAAACATTAAAAAAAATCCTAGCTAGTCCATCATTATTGTGTGAGGAGGACATGACAGCACCCACCCTTTCTTAATTCCCCCGCAGATTGAATATAATGACTCCCTGAAGGCATACCACAACTCCCCGGCGTACCTAGCATACGTTAACGCTAAGAACCGTGCCGAAGCGGCTCTAGAGGAGGAGAGCAGGCAGAGACAGTCTCGTCTGGACAAAGGAGAGCCTTACATGAGCATCCAGCCGGCTGAAGATCCTGATGGTGAGAGAAAAGATCTGGGACAGTGTTTGCAATTATAATGCCTTTACAGATTACTACATCCATCTATGTTTATTATCATATGGGTGTGATGTTTACCAGTTGATTATGC
This sequence comes from Clarias macrocephalus, assembly GCA_011419295.1. Classification (NCBI taxonomy): domain Eukaryota; kingdom Metazoa; phylum Chordata; class Actinopteri; order Siluriformes; family Clariidae; genus Clarias; species Clarias macrocephalus. Next base: position 51,114 of record JAAGKR010001153.1, read on the forward strand.
TGTCCCTCTTATGGGTCACGTCTTTTCATACATTGACATTATATACGTTAATAAAGTTCGGGTGGGTTTTTTTTTTTTCCCCTTCTTCAATATTCAGGCTGTGTTTTTCTACTCTCCATTCCGTTTGTGTGTGTGTTTGTCTATGTGTGGGTAGATTATGACGACGGGTTCTCTGTTAAGCACACTGCAGCAGCTCGATTCCACAGGAACCACCGTCTGATCAGCGATATCCTGAGTGAAGTGGTGGTGCCTGACGTGCGCTCGGTAGTGACTACAGCTCGCATGCAAGTGCTCAAGCGACAGGTCCAGTCCCTCATGGTGCATCAGGTACATGTACACACACACACACACACACACACACACACACACACACACACACAAACACAAACAAATGGCCTCCTGCTTGTTATGGTTTGATTAGATTAGTGTGCCAAGCTAGGGAAAGTCGCAGATAGTCATATTAGCTCCAGTACCAAGAAGAATTCATGTGGATGTTGTGTGTTTATTCAGAGAAAACTGGAGGCGGAGCTGCTGCAGATTGAGGACCGACATCAGGAGAAGAAAAGGCGGTTCCTCGAATCCACAGATTCCTTCAACAATGAGCTCAAACGGGTAAGACATGTTTCCCTGAAACAGCTGTGTGCGTACTTGTATATCTTGACAGGAATGAGTTTGATATGATGAGCGTGTTTGCATATGTGTCTAGCTGTGTGGCCTGAAGGTGGAGGTGGACATGGAGAAGCTTGCAGCAGAGATGGCAGCGGCAGAAGAAGCTGCCAGGCGGAGGGCGGAGGAGAGGGAACGGGAGAGAGAGAAGGAAAGGGAGCGAGAGAAAGAGCGAGAAGCGGAGGCAGAGAAGACGGAGAGAGCGACAGAAGATGATCAGCCGGGAGCGAGTGAACCAAACAGCAGTGAGCAGAACACCAGCACTGACAGCAAGGAGCAGGACAAACCTAGTCCGATGGAGACGGGTAAGGACAGGGTCACAAACACCAAATCAATCCCCCCGCCCTTCCCCCCACACAGTCCCATCCTTGCTTTGCTGTAACATGCACGTGTGTGAATGTGTCCTGCAGACGAGGCTCGTGCTGACGTTTCTGAGGGCCAGCAGGAGTGTGAGGAGCGCACAGCAGAGAAGCCAGAGCAAGCAGAGAGCGGATTAGAGGAGGGCGCAAGCGACAGCAATCCTCCACTAGAGAGGGAAAACAGCACAGAGTCTGCACCCTCTGACTCCGCCCCAGAGGAGAGAGCCCCTGCCCCCCCACAGTAACTCAGCAAAGATCACTCCTGCGCTGTATCCATCCTCTGAACCTCAGCAAAATCAAACGCTTTTAGAGGACACCACTATGTTTTTGTTTTAATCCCCTTTATTCTGTAGTAATGCCCACCCAGTTGTAATAAATTCACTGCTTTGAATTTTGTTTATAATAACGAGGTTATGTGTAGACATTCTGTCTCGCTCTTTTCCATGTAAGACACACAGTGGTAATGATGTATGCCATTTAGCACTGCAAGTGCAAAGGGTTTATAGTTAATAATCAGAAATGAACATGTGACCCAAGCTGACAATATCTTAGTTGTTTTATTAGAATTTCAATTCATTATGAAAAAGTAAATTGCCAGGCTTTGTAAAATCATGGGGTAAAAAAAGTTGTATTTTGTTCCCTCCATGCTGACATCCCGTAAACATCAATTAACTGTATTTAGACTGTGTTTAGGTAGCCTAATTTCTTCCCTTTTTTATTTTTCCTGATTTTACCTTCAGTTGATCACATGGCAGGATATTGTCATAAAGCGCAGGTGAGACGGTCACCAATCTTACTATGATGTTTGCATACACATTCTCGTTAAACGCAGCCGTTTTTTGTACTGTTACGATGTATTACCCAATAAAGTGATTTATATGTCTTATGTTGCTGTCTTTGACTTTATTATTATCATTGAGCAAATGCATGTGAACAATCTAGCGAAGTTTACTGATCACATTAATTTCCCAAATGCTCTCCTAAAGTCTCCTCTAAAATCTGTCCTGATTTCCGTAATCTGTCAAGCAGCTCCTTAAAGAACTACATTACACAAAATTCTGGGTCAGAAATAAGGCATGCATCTTCTTCTCCCGTTAGCATACATTTTGATGAGTTTTTATTTATTTATTTTTATTTTATTAAAAGCTTCTTAATTATTTAATCAGCCATGAAGACATGGTCAAGACAATCTGCTGAAGTTCAAAATAAACATCAGTCCAGGGACAGAAGGTGATTTAATGACTATGCACGTGGTATAGTTGGTTGTGTAAGACGGGCTAGTCTAAGTAGTCTTAAAGAGCTAGTTATCTATTGCAATTTTTATGCCCAGGCATCTCTATAGTTTACCGAAAATAGTCTGAAAAAGAAAAACTATGCAGTGAGCAGCAGTTCTCTGGGCAACAATGCCTTGTTGATGCCAGAGGTCAGAGGAGAATGACAACATCTCGTTACAACAGAGGTATACCAAAGAGTATCTCTGAACGCACGCGTCGAATCTTTTGAGCAGACCACACCGGTTGTTATTCCTGTCTGCTGTAGCCTAATGAGACTCATCCTAGCAAATCAATTTCTAGTCTTAGGATGGCAACCTAGTGTATGTCCCTAACTGTGAGACAGGGTATGCATGTCATGAGTGTGTAGAGCCTGCTTCATGATATCCAGCAGGAGGCAGTGCATTAACATGGGTGAATCACATGTTCTGTATTTTTTTATTACAAGTATTTTTTTTATTGTGTCTTTTTATAATGGATAATCAAGAATCCTTGGAAGAAACAAAACTTGACTATATCTCTGTCTGTCTCTTTCAGTCTTTCTTTCCCTTTCACCTCTTACCCCTAACTTTCTCACTTCTGTTTCTGCATTCAACTCTTTCTGTCTTTCCTTGTCTCTTACTCTTTGGTCTGATGTGTCTCTCTTTGTCTGTCTTCCTTGCAGTCTTGTGAATGTGAATGCTACCACACTTGAATGTCTTACTCCATAAACACTAGCGTTTATGCAGAGTGGGGTTACGTTATCTCTCAGACACTCTACAAAGTATAAAGAGGCTTCTTCTTCTACTAATTCTGAAGTGTGAAGTAGGACCTGACGGTTGCTTCCTCCACACGCATAAACACACACATAAACACACACACATTTAAGTGTGAACTAGAGGAAGCACAAGTCTGCTGATGACCAACACCATGTTTAGCACACAGAGCATAGTAACCAAAGTTGTAACTAAATACAGAACAAAACCATCACCCACCTACTGGTATTGCTATCTTTGTTGGATTCTTAAACTTCTATACAAAAATATTGTAGCAATTCTTAATCTCATGACCTAACTGGAAAATATAATAAACACCTGGTCTTCATAAAGGACAAAAAAACCCTACATACAGTGATATTTATGAAACTGAAGATTAAACACAACATACAATATGACATGATTGTCTTCATCTGTGATGCTTCAATTATTTACCAAGCAATTGTTTTTTCTGGATTGAGTTTCACACACAGTGCCTGTCACTTCTTTCAGCTTTTCAGAATGCAGGAAATGATTAATTTGTATCTTCAATCATGCAGTTCTTTTTACAGCCTCTCTGGATGCTGTATTCAATCAATCTATGAGGCGTGTTCAAGTCAAACCGGGACGTTTGACTTTTGCGGAATAAGAGAGTAAAAACTCCCTTTATTTCTCTAAATCATTCTCTGCTAGACTAATGCATCTATCTCTGCGTTTCACTGGTAGAAAGTTTTCTCATTAGGCCGGAACAATGATTGGATTGCCTGCTGTCTGAAACACTGGCCTCCCAGGAATTCCTTTAATGGCCCAGAAAAAGCTTGGATCGAGGTCAGGATTATACAGGGGACGCGGCAATGAATCACAGCCAAGTTGCTGTAATGTGCAATTTGTGTTCGTGAATGTTCCCACAGACAGATGCATCTCATCCGTAAGCTAGCAATAAGGATATCTGTCGATTTTTAAGAATCAGGTGTTTCACTCACTGAATGATCATGAGAAAGAGTACCGTTGACTCCGAGCCACCTTGGCGAGGATCTTCATTCATTGACGTACGGCCTTCTTTAAAAAGCTTGCACTATTCAAATGGCTTACTGCAGCTAAGAGTCTCATCAACGTCCTGTGCTTGAAGGCTTCTGTAAATGTCTTAATGTCTTAAATCTGTTTTAAGCCATCATCACAAATCCCCGTTTTACTTAAATGTCTTTTGTCTTACAGGGTTAGTGGTCACGTCATATGGCTGTGTATACTGTAGAAGGCGGAATGGTGTCTAACTAGCTAGGGTACAAGTCAGCATTAAGCTTGTCTTGTATTCCCTGGTGGCAAGATCAATCTTGGTTGGCTTTGTGGTAGAATGTCAGATTCGTGTAGACTGCCTTTGCAGTTTTTTTTTACTGAAGGTGAGCCTGCAGAGTGTTCCCAGCTGTGCCCTAGGGGATTATATAGACCAGACTGCAACTGTTCAGTACTCAGACCAGCAGTTTCTCTGTCATCTAGCAAAGCCACTGTCCCTATTGTCTAAACACAGACTGACTCATTGGGTGGTGTACATACATCACACATTGTATAGATCATAGACTCGCGGGGCATCCACCCCCTGCAGACATATGCCACTCCGTGAAAAACCCCTGCTCAGGCACATTATTTAAAAATGTGCCATTTCAGGAATTCTGTGCTGCTGCTCTAACCCAGTTATGGATGTATTCGCTTTTTAGAAAGACATGATCAATCGCTAGGGCTCCATGTCATTCGGAATTGACAAGTTACAGATTATTGAGAAGGTTTCAGGATTCAGAGATCTCTACATGGTAGAGACGGTGGTATTAAATGAACTAAAACACACTGCACTGAATCGTTACATGGTCCAGGTGAGATTACCTGAGGTTTAGAGGTTTTCACAGTATTGATCGTGGCCTGCAGGTGGCAGTGTGCGTAGTCAAAACTGATCAATCCATCAGCTGTGACATGGTGGGTAGTTTTGACCTGAAGGAGAAAGTGGAGGAGAGAGAGGAGTGACTCATACACAGCACTTACTCATTCCTGTATATAATGTGTGTGTGTGTGTGTGTGTGTGTGTGTGTGTGTGTGTGTGTGTGTGTGTGTGTGTGTGTGAGAGAGAGAGAGATTCAAGGTTTTCATATCTTTTCTCTCTTTATATAACATTAGAGACAATGCATTAATGGTTTCTTTTGTGCATGTGTGTGTGTGTGTGTCTGTGCGTACGTGAGAAAGATTTTAATCAGTGCATTATGTATTATGTAGCAGACATCTGAGATATTGCACAATCAAGTAAGTGTAACACAAAATAAATGGAGTGTCTGTGTAACAGGTTATAAAAGATAGATAATAAGACAGACAGGTGGTTAGACAGATGGACAGGTAGACAAATAGATAGCTAGATACACAAAAAAAATAGATTGACAGAGAGATAAATAACCAGACAGATGGGCAGAAGAATGGATAGAATTCTGCTCATAAGTTTAAATACCCTAAGAGAATTTTTAATGCAATGTGCACCATTCTTTGAAGATAACCATACTGTAGTTATCGGACCAAATGCATTTATTTTGTTTTTAATGTGATTTGAATTGATTTTTTTTTTCAGAAAAGCACAATTATTAAACAAAACATGACAAAAAAAGAAAGTAATCACATGATAATCACCCTTTATTTTCTCAGGCTGTAAAGCCACCCTTTCTTCTTGGGAAAAAAAATCTCCACGTCTCATCAATTGAATAAACTGCACATTTAATATCTCCCCAAAGTGTCTTGGTGATATTGAATTTAGGAGATGGTGATGTCCACTCCAGAACCTTCAGTTTATTCTGTTGTAGCTACTGAAGGTTCGTCTTGGCCTTGTGCTTTAGATCACTACCATGCCATGTTGGAAAGTCCAACTGCAGCCCGAGCACAGCTTCTGGGTTGATGAATACAAAATGACCACCAATATTTTCTGATAATATGCTGCACCATGGACTTTGATTAAATTGATATGCAGTTCACACAACCCCAGGACAACCAGAGATCCACCTCCATGCTTCACAGAAGGCACTTCTCATCATACACTTTATTGATTCCTCTCCAAACATTCTGTAGCTTTTATGGTTGTGGCCAAAAAGTTACATTTTGATTTCATCATCCAAATGATTTTGTGACAGACATTTTGATGCATAATGTAAGTGGTAACATCTTTTTTCCCCCTAGCAACTCGACCATGCAGCCCATGTCTAAGTTGCTTCATACTGTGCATTTTGAAACAGAAACCTGTATTTCAGCTGAAGTTCCTTGACAGTGTTGACAGTGACTGTGAAAGTTTTTATTTAATTTCATTTTTAAATCTTTGTATATCTTCTTATATAATTTTCCTGATAAATATCAACTAGGTGGCACCTTGGCTTAGTGGTTAACACTGTCGCCTTGCACCTTCAGGGTCCGGGTTCGATTCCAGGCCAGGTTTGATTCCCGCCTCTGTGTGCATTGAGTTTGCATGTTCTCCCCGTGCTTGGTGGGTTTCCTCTGGGTAGTTTCCTCTCACAGTCCAAAGACATGCAGATTAGGCAAACTGGCGTTCCCAAATTTCCCGTAGTGTGTGAATGAGTGTGTGTGAATGCCCTGCGATGGATTGGCACCCTTTCCAGGTTGTACAGGTTGCTCAGTTTTAACCCAAGGCTCTTGATAAAATAGCCCTTGATAACATCTCATTGACTATTTAAACACAGACACTAATTATACTCAGAGTCACAAATGTGGAAACGTACATTTAGTCATTTCAACCTGTGTCTGTGATCTTGTGCGTGTATTATCAGGCCAAACATTCAAAGCTATTTAAACTTTAAATTAGGGTCAATTGAGTGATTTCACTTTTTACATTTTGGTGTAAAAATGGCTAACATAATTATGTGATAATAACAGGCTTCATCTCACCACTATCCTAAAACAATAACAATAAAAAAGAATTCTGGATAATTGGTCATATTTATGGCCAATATTTAACAGCCAGTGTATGTGAAATGATCCATCTCTCTACTACAGTAGATAGATAGAGAGATAGATAATGGCAGGGGCATATGGAGAGAGATAAAGGACAGAGACAAGATATTTCACATGAAGAGAATGGATGAAACTGAGAAAGGGGGAGAGAGGGAGAGTGATGGATAGATAGGGTGAAGGAAAATGGGAGGCAGAGCAGAGTGAGACAGATGAAGGAAGAGAGTGAGACAGACTGAGTGATGAGGGAGGAGTTTCAGCGCAAAGTGTTCTGCCAGTTTGGGTGAGAAAGCGGCGCGTGCAGAGCGGAAACTGAAGCTGTGTCTCACACCCGCGTGCGCTTTCACACTCCGCTATCCGAGTCACTCGGTACCGGACCTGTTCTCTCGCTATCGGAGTCGATAGTGTGTCCGTTGCAGTTGTTCCTTCGGTTAGCGGTTCGGCGGTGCTCATGGCGGACGGCGCTCCGAGCGGCAGTGGCAGTGATGGCGAGGAGAAAGGCGCGCGCCTCCGGGGGTTCGCGCGTCAGGGCGCGCTCCGGCAGAAGAACGTGCACGAGGTGAAGGACCACAAATTCATCCCGCGTTTCTTCAAGCAGCCCACCTTCTGCAGCCACTGTACCGACTTCATCTGGTGAGAAAACACGCACTAAAGCCTGGAGCAGTGGAAACAGATTAATATAAAACTTAAATCAAATCAAATAAATAAAACTTACAGTACATCAGCACACTAATCATTCATTTTTCATTCATTTATCTTAAGGAGCAGCTTGATGCACCATCTATTAATTTTTCAATCAATTATTTAATCAAATAGTAATTAATCTATGCACCATATCAGTAATCTGAGAACATTTTGATTTTAAATATTTTACAAGGATTAAATGTGTAAATGTGGGGTAACATTTTATATACAGTATGTCTAAAGTTATTAAGTATAAATGTCGTTTTTAAAAGTATAAACAGTTGCGCATGTACAATATTGCACAATTTCTACAGTACGAATAATCTTATTTACTGTGTGCGCTTTGTTACAAGGCCATGTTGCAAGTTTGTTACAAGTCCATGTACTATTTGTGGTGTCTATCATTTTTAAATCTAAAATGAAATAGTGGTTTTAGTTTGCACTAAAATAAATAAAGAAAGTACATGTTTTTTGAATACATGTATGTTTTAAAAGTATTTTAAAAAGTACAGTGCCGTGCGTTGAGTGTGGACTGCTTCTTTTTGTTCCAGGGGTTTCGGGAAACAAGGATTTCAGTGTCAAGGTAAGATGTGAGTCTTCACTGGCCAAGCTTGGCTCCTTGTACACAATATTTGAACACTGACTGTTTTTAGATGACCACTCATAATCTGATCATTATCTATTTTTAATGAAACTCACTCCCACCCACCAGTTAACATTTCTTCATCATCTCCCAATACACCCTTTGGAAGAAGCATTATGGTTAAATAAATAAAAAAAAGTTTCGTCATCATATTGTTTAGCTGACATTTCCATTACTGTTATATAAAAACAGGATTTTGAGCCTTGAGTGAGAAGGTATGGGAGAGTCGAGGACAGATTAAACATTTTCATTACTGCAGTTAGAATAATGCTATATTTTTGAATCAAGGCAGAGGTGAGTACACCAAACAAAATATTGCCATTTAACTAGTGTAATATTTTCATGTAAACGACTCACAGTTTGGAGGAAAGATAGATCAAATGAGGCTTCCTTGGCTTTCAGGGAACCCCCCGGGGAAATACTGAAATGGTCCCAAGGAGCAACTGATCAATTGAATCATAATCAGTCAGTGTCTCTTCTCCAAGCACCGGGGATCGGCCATATATTTTTTTTTAATGAAAAAATCGAATTCAGATTTCAAGGATCTTGAGCTGCTATGGATAGAGACGTCTACTGCAAGACAACCCACAGACTCCCGTCTTTCAGCAGTTGTAGAAGAAAAGCAAAATTCTTGTTAAAGTGTAAAATAAATTCAACAGTTTCCAGCAACGCAAGATAAAAGTCATTTTTGGCCTTTCATTCATTTTTGGCCTTTCATTCATTTTTGGCCTTTCATTCATTTTGGCGGATATTGTTTTTCTCTGACACACAAGGTTGTCTTCAGCCAAACGTTTAATTTCAGAAACACTATATAATTTTATTTTAGAAACTTTAAACTTCCACGTTTTAGGCAAACCACGGCATATTAGAGTAAAAGCTGACACGTGGAGAAAAAAAAGTCTATCACATCGCTTCTGTCACATGATCAGTAAAGTGCACTGCAGGAAGTAGAATGGAGAATGGTGAAGCCACATAGGCTCTGTTACTGCCATTGAAATCAACCAGCATTAATGGGTACAGATATGCATCGCTTAGCACCCATGATATGTTCTGTGAAGTAGGACATTTGAAAGTATTCACAAGGAAGTATGAGATTTGAATGTTGTGAGAACACCATTTTATATACTTAACGAAGCTGTATGGGATATTGTAGTATAAGCACTGCGGTAAAGTCAGTTTGTAGTGCAAGCTTCTTTTGTTTTCACTACAATCAATACATGATTGAAGACTTCTGGATGCTTCTCCTGTCACTAGCACTGGTTTCGCTGCATTTGGGAACCAAATGGACTTGCTGTAATATTGTTCTGAGAAAACACTTGAAGGATACGCAAGCGATTTCTGTGTACAAGTGACATTGATGTGTGGGAGGCTGTTGCTTTTGCAGTTGTTATTCTAGTGCATACCTGTACTAGAATAAGGTGCTGTTGTCAAGTACCCAAGTGAAACTGGATCTGTTAGAGAAGGACAATGATGAATCTGTAAAGTGAGGTTTTGGTATTGCTTTAATGTTTCTCACGATCTTCAATAGTCTTTGTAAATAAAAAAGGTTATGTGTGCAACAAAATTCAATACTCTTTTCCCTGATCTAATTTGCTGGCGCTACTTACTGTTTGACTCACTAGAAAATCAAAATCAATGCATGAGTTTGATGTATATATACTGTATATATAAATAAATTAAAACTCCACCAGCGTACTGATACTAAATTGGATACATAAATGATGACAAACACAACTGCAGGCTGATTTATACAGTGTCACCAAACTATGGGAGGTGGAGTTTTTGCAAATTCACACAAAAAAATCACACTGATATAACCAAGATGATTTTGCCATATTTTGCCATTTGTGCATTTTAACACCTCTCGATCAGTTTGCAATAATTCTTGCTTCATTTGGAAAAAGCTCTTTATCAAAACCTTTTTATCAACATGCAAACATGGAGTTATCTTATGTAGCTGCTAAACTGTTCAACAGTAAAAAGCAACATATCTGACCAAATCTGGAACTTTTTTTGCCAGCCACTGAGGAAATGATCACGTTTTCCACATGTTATTTAATTAGGTGGTGTGCTGAATGCAGACATTACACTAAAGTACTGTAGCAATGGAAATTTTGTCTCTTTTCAATAATTTAAAACAATGAACACAGCAATAATGCTGCATTTGAGGTGAAATTGCAACTTGTGCATCTTTGACCACAAGCAGGAAAAACAACCAAAAAACACCCTTCTCAACTTAAAATTTCAATTCGCAACTTCCAGCTTAGGGAAGTCTTTTCAACTGCAAGTTCCTTTCTTATTATAAAGTTAGTGTAAGGAACAGTGTAAAAGTTTTCTACTTTTAAAACAAGTTTTTGCTGAGCTGCTTGTTTACGGTATTGCCGTGCTGCAATTTCAGTCCAGATATTTGCATTGATTCAGAGTACCAATAACCATGTAGTCCTGTGCCTATAAAAGTGTGGTTAAAGTAGCTTTTTAACAGCTTTACCTGCTCTCACAGAGCAAACAAAGGACATCCTTTCACCAACGCAGAATTTTTTCCCACATAGCATCTCTAACATTCTGAAGTGGGGAAACAGTCTTTGAAATAAAAAAAAAAAATACATTAATAATATAACACTAGACATTTCATTGTGTTTATTACGGAATATAATTTATATATATATAAAAAAAACAACATGGGGTTATAAATTAGCATTCACAGTAAGCATTCATGCACTAATTTTATTATGCCTGCACTTACCTTTGAGTAGAATTTTAAGCAGGTTGCTGTTTATTTATCCAGATATGCACCTTCAAAATACTCTACACTGTATCTATATCTTTACAACAAGTAGCAATGCAGCCATATCCTCTGTGTCTGGATATCAGTGACTCTGAGATGAGAGCCAAACACACACCGTACCATTCTCACTAGATCTGGATACATTATTGTGTTGTGCCATAACTCAGATGTTTTCCTGGATACAAACTACTGATCACAGTTGCTTCAGTGAATAGTGAATACAAAACACGGAGTAGAGTGTAGGCGGCGTAGCGGCTTAGTGGTTAGCACTGTCACTGTCGGGGGTTTGAATCTCGCCTCTGGTCCTGTGTGCATGGAGTTTGCATGTTCTCCCCATGTAGGTTTTGAGGCTTAAGGCCCCCTACGACTATACACAGGTTAAGTGATATAGATAATGAATAAATGAATGACTAGGTGGTAATGAGAGTTTTCTTGTTCACATAAAAAATAACTAACAATAATTTAAAATACATATATAGTAAATATTTATTACAATAGCTTGGGTTACTGAATATGCAGGAATATATTTTTTTCTGACATATCAATAATATTAGGCATAGCGCAAAGGTTTACTTCTTCGTTCTCTCCTTTTTCACCAAGTATGTGCATATGTGCATACTGCCGTCTGCTCTATCGGAAAGTGTGAATCAGTGTACCCAAGAACGGAGAGCAAAAATAATGTGAATCTGGACATGGGGGAGGGGGCGGAGGAGCAGTCGCTCCTATGCACAGTACAAATCAGTCATGCCTGATGTTAAAAATGCCTAATTTCCTCATTAGATAAACTTGATAAAACATCTTAAATATATACCAACCCTGAAAAAGATGAGTGAAAATAACAGCTGTAACACAGTGTGACTTTGATTCCAATGCAAAGAAAAAACGAAAATGTATTTTATTTAAAATACTTTTCAATATTGAACTAGGTAATGTTCTAAAGCATGATACAAGTGAATGAAGTCACCCATTTAAAAATAATAATTACACCACACACACCACACACTCTCAGGACCAGGCATTACATCCTACCTGACAGTTTCCAGGTCACTTTAATATTACACTAATAAAGTATATGACCCGTAGATTACCTGTAGTCTCTATGAAATCCCCGTTTTTTTTTTTTTTTTGATTATATAGTAAGTTCATGCTCAGCCCCCTCAGGGACTTACTATTCTTATTCCACTTTTTTTTAGCACAAAACTTTTGTCAATTAATGCGGGTCATACCATTGGACAGATTGGGCCATAAATAGCCCCAGTCCTTCCTCCCTACTGGGAACGGTGTGCTATTACTTTTCTAAGAAATAAAACTGACTGTTTTTCCACAATTCACTTTTTTCCACTTTAGGACAAGGTGGACATATCTCCCTCAATTTTGCATATACCCTCACAAAAATCATATCTGAACAGGCAGGATCTCCTGAGCACTATGGAACAGACAAACTTGCAAAACAGACGGTTTTAAGTATCAAGGATCTTTGCCGAGTCTCCTGAACTTTAAATAGAGAAGTTTGCTCAAACAGTTTGGGAGTCATTAATGATGGTTTGTTTGGGTTTGGACACAAAGGGATTTTGACATAGGAATCCATTCATTTTGCAATTTCTCTAAATACATCCAAGAAACTTGAAATCCTGCACTTCTAAAGATTCCTCTTTTAAACAATCCATGAACCTCGAGCACCTATAGTTCCAGTGACACAAGTAGGAAAATCACAGGACTGCTGTTGGCATTAGAGTTAATGCAAGACATCAGGTTACATTTTCTCTGTCTGTGAGTTTGCCTTGCAGGGGTTGCTCAACAAGTCATCAACCAGTATTCTCTATCTTGAGAACCATGTGGGCTAGAGAGGAGCTGTTTTCGCAGTTTTGCCCAGGAAAAGTGACCTGCCTCACAATTTCTCCAGGAATTGTATTTATTTATTTTTATCAGCGTCTTTGAACACCCACAAAAAAGTTCATAAATTTTCCCAGAGGAATGTTGCTCTACACATGACCATCTGATGTACTCTTCTCTAGGTTATTAGTGTTTAAATAACGTGTGAGTGAGTGATGAGTCTGTGTACTTTTCTGGTCAAAAAGACCTAGTTTTAAATGTTAACTAAAAATAGAGTGAGGCATGAATCTTCATGTGCTTGGCCTAATTTTTTTTTTTTACACATGTATAAATACACACATACAGTATTTGGATGTAAGTTCCCATTTTAAAAAACATTTTACGTATTATGTTCCAATGGCACCAACCCTCTTATGTGTCTCATCAGTACTAGCCTAGAGTGTCCATCACAACTGGTATCAAAAGTGTCACTGGAAATCAGCATTTGAGAATCTAATGACACGTCGGGTTCATGGGGTCAGAAAAGAATAGTTTCTAAAACAAAAAGACACACAGTGACTGACAAATTACTGCATGTCTGCATGCGTTTCTTTTCATTCATTATTCTTTTCTTTGGTTGCTTTGAGTTACTTTCTTTTGCTGAAATGCACACTGCTCAAACAGATGACTTAAGGTGACTCAACTACAAATGTGGTAAAATTGTGGTGAAAAAATCTTAAATAACCTAAATAAGATACAGTAAATATTAGAAATAGACACGCTTGAAAAGTTATGAGTAAACTGTGAAACTGCCATTGTTTACTTTGTGTAACACTTAACCACATTTTAAGAAAAACTCTGACTCATGGAGCAGATTTCACTTTATTATTGAAAAAAAAAAGTATATTACATATATTATTGATAGAATGCACATATATACAGGTGGATAGGCTAGAAAAAAGGCGACCACTTTGATTTCCACTTCAGCAACAGGACAACGAGATCATCATGAGCACTGGCTAACTGAAACTAGACCTTACCATAAAGAACAAAAAAGTAAAAGAAATATATTTAAAAGTAAGGCACCTTGCCTCCTACTGTATATACAGTACGTATATAAAACCAGTGACAGGTGAAGTAGAAAATGGTGATTGTTTGCAATGGGACTTGTCAAGGTCCTGGATATTTTAAAATTTTGGCCGCCACGGAGCAATCAGATCTTGAAGTTGATGTGTTGGAAGTAGGAAAAATTGGCAAGCGTAACGATCTGAGTAGCTCGACAAGGACCAAATTGTGATGGCTTTGACCACTGGGTCAAAGCATCTCTAAATCAGCAGGTCTTGTGGGGTTTTCTTGGTATCCAGTGGTTAGTATGAATAAAAGTGGTTCATGAAAGGACAATCACAGACCCGGTGACAGGTTTATGGGCAAACAAGGCTCACTGCAGTGTGTGATGTCTAGTCCATGTGAGGATAAAAGCTGCTTTGGCAGCAATAGGTGGACCAAAACAATAACAAGCATATGCATCTCTATGTGTGTGTCTTTTCATCTGTGTGTTTCTGTCTTTGTGTCTGTATACAGTATGTGCATGTGGTTACTTGTTTATGTAATAAACCTAGCATTAAACTGATTGGTGCAACATTACTGTAAGCATGTCCTTTAAAACTATTAGTGACCTTAAAAACCTGTGGCCGATCTAGTGCACTCTGTTTGATCCGCTGCACTTGATGCGGGGCGCGACAGGAGGCCGGAGGATTAAAAGAAGGTTAGGAGGGCAGGAGAATTGGGACGCAGCCGGTCTGCTTTCTCCTCTGGGGATATTCCTTCTCTCGGTTAGTGCGCTGTAATAAAATAGGACGTCTCTCAGTGTCTCTCACGTCTCCGCGCAGTGTGGACCAGATTGATCGATGCTACATGTTTCTCAAGAATGTACCAATGTAAAGACTAAAAAAAGCTGTTTGTAACTAACATCATAGATACTGATCTATTTGTGAACCCACTTACATGGTTAATAGATTTTTTAACATTATAGAAATGATGTATCACAGAAGAGTTTAGTTATAGGTGTTGTGGAACCAAAACTAAGCAGCGTTTATGTGTGCCTGTACTGTATACCTGAGAGTCACAAGTAGGCCTACTGAATGAAATTGGTTTTGATGGTTCTTCAACAGAATTCACTCTCCTTGTTGCCTCTTCCCCAGTCCTCAGTCCCACCCTAGCCAAAGAGATAGCATCATATAAAGCTACCAGCCTGAATTGCATTACACAGAAAATGTTGTAGATCTAAAGATGGGCTGAGATTTGAACAAATGGTTCATAAGGAGAACAATATCCACATTATAATGATTTCACTTATATACTAAAAGCCTCCAAACCACTAAGGTCATGTGTAGCAGGCTACCCTTCAGGTCCTTGAGGATGTTACATCAAAAGTACTGCATTAAAAATGTACGCTAGCTACAACAAGAGCCTATCACTAGAGTTACCTAGCTATTTACTGTACAGCTAATTTGTAGTTCCATAAAATAAGCTAGTATTGTAAAGTCATGAGTGTTGGGTTTGCTGGGAAGACTGAGGTATAATTGTGCTAGTGAAAATGTGGGTAATTGTAGAGATGTAGGTGCAACTGTGTTGGTTAAGGTGTGAGTGATGGTATATGTCGAGGTGTAGCTGTGCTGATGAAGGTGTAGGTGATGGTAGAGGTGTAGGTCTTGTGTAGATGTGGGTATGTTGTAGAGATGAAGCTTTAGTTGTGTTGAAGGTGTCAGTTTTGGTAGAGGTGTAGGTGTAGTGTGTTGATGAAGGTGTGAGTGATGGTAGACATTTAAATGTAGCTGTGTTGGTGAAGGTGTAGGTATGTTGTAAAGATAGAGGTGTAGCTGTGTTAAAGGTGTGGGTGATGGTAGAGTTGGAGATGTAGCTATGTTGAAGAAGGTGTGGGTGATGGTGGTGTAGGTGTAGCTGTGTTGATGAAGGTGTGGGTGACGGTGGTGTTGTAAGTGTAGATGTGGGTAATGGTGGTGGTGTAGGTGTAGCTGTGTGGATGAAGGTGTGGGTGATGGTGGTGGTGTAGCTGTTTAGATGAAGGTGTGGGTGATGGTGGTGGTGTAGGTGTAGTTGTGGGTAATGGTGGTGGTGTAGGTGTAGCTGTGTTGATGAAGGTGATGGTGGTGTGGGTGTAGCTGTGTTGAAGGGTATGGGTGACGGTGGTGTAGGTGATTTTGTGTTGATGAAGGGTGTGGGTGATGGTGGTGGTGTAGGTGTAGCTGTGTTAATGAAGGTGTGGGTGATGGTGGTGGTGTAGGTGTAGCTGTGTTGAAGGTGCAGGTGATGGTGGTGGTGTGGGTGTAGCTGTGTTGAAGGTGTGGGTGATGGTGGTGGTGTAGGTGTAGCTGTGTTGAAGGTGTGGGTGATGGTGGTGGTGTAGATGTAGCTGTGTTGAAGGTGTGGGTGATGGTGGTGGTGTAGATGTAGCTGTGTTGAAGGTGTGGGTGATGGTGGTGGTGTAGGTGTAGCTGTGTTGAAGGTGTGGGTGATGGTGGTGGTGTAGATGTAGCTGTGTTGAAGGTGTGGGTGATGGTGGTGGTGTGGGTGATGGTGGTGGTGTAGGTGTAGCTGGTGTTGAAGGTGCGGGTGATGGAGGTGGTGTGGGTGATGGTGGTGGTGTAGATGTAGCTGTGTTGAAGGTGTGGGTGATGGTTGTGGTGTAGATGTAGCTGTGTTGAAGGTGTGGGTGATGGTGGTGGTGTAGATGTAGCTGTGTTGAAGGTGTGGGTGATGGTGGTGGTGTGGGTGATGGTGGTGGTGTAGGTGTAGCTGGTGTTGAAGGTGCGGGTGATGGAGGTGGTGTGGGTGATGGTGGTGGTGTAGATGTAGCTGTGTTGAAGGTGTGGGTGATGGTTGTGGTGTAGATGTAGCTGTGTTGAAGGTGTGGGTGATGGTGGTGGTGTAGATGTAGCTGTGTTGAAGGTGTGGGTGATGGTGGTGGTGTGGGTGATGGTGGTGGTGTAGGTGTAGCTGGTGTTGAAGGTGCGGGTGATGGAGGTGGTGTGGGTGATGGTGGTGGTGTAGATGTAGCTGTGTTGAAGGTGTGGGTGATGGTTGTGGTGTAGATGTAGCTGTGTTGAAGGTGTGGGTGATGGTGGTGGTGTAGATGTAGCTGTGTTGAAGGTGTGGGTGATGGTGGTGGTGTGGGTGATGGTGGTGGTGTAGATGTAGCTGGTGTTGAAGGTGTGGGTGATGGTGGTGGTGTGGGTGATGGTGGTGGTGTAGGTGTAGCTGGTGTTGAAGGTACGGGTGATGGTGGTGGTGTAGGTGTAGCTGTGTTGATGAAGGTGTGGGTGATGGTGATGAAGGTGTGGGTGATGGTGATGTAGGTGTAGCTGTGTTGATGAAGGTGTGGGTGATGGTGGTGGTGTAGGTGTAGCAGTGTTGATGGAGGTGTGGGTGATGGAGGTGGTGTATGTGTAGCTGTGTTGATGGAGGTGTAGGTGATGGTGGAGGTGTAGGTGTAGCTGTGTTGATGATGGTGCAGTTTTGTTAGGAAACGCGTCTATGTGCTAATAAAGGTGTGGTTGTGTCAATCAAGGTGTGCTCTGTATTTAACTCATAATGCACCTTGCTCCTTCAGTTGCTAGGTAACAAGCTTGATGGCGTGATGGGCACTTTTACTCCTGCTCTCACTCTCTTACTGTCTGTCTGTCACTCTGTATTTCTATTAATCTTGCTTTCTCTGTCTCAACACACCCACGCACTCATCAGCACAGAGTATCTCTGTCCTTCTTTATCACTCTTTCTTGCTGTATTTATCTCATAATCTGTCTGTCTGTATTCCCTTGTCTCTGTCCTACTCTGTCTGTCTGTTCTGTCTGTCTGTCTGACTGTCTATCTGTCTGTCTGTTTCTCCCTTTTGAAGTGAGACGGCACTCTCTGTTTCAGTACATGGTGATCACTGTTCTGGATTTGGCTTCTACCCTCAGGACACACACACACACACACACACACACACACACACACACACACACACACACACACACACACACACACACACACACAGAAAGAAAGAGACTGAGTCCCAGGTCCTTAGAGTAAAGAGGAAAGTATGTTTTCCTGTGTGCCGTGTCCAACTCTGTCTCTCTCGCTCTCTCTCTCTCTCCTGTCTGCACTTATTTTATTTGCTGTATTTATTTTCTATTTTTGTCGCTTCAGCTTGTTCTGCGTTTCATTTTCTGTCTCTTCCTCATGCTTTTGCCTTTCTCTGCTCTTTCACACTTCCCTGAGTCCTGCATTGTGTGTGTGTGTGTGTCTGTGTGCGCGTGCACGCGTGTGCGATTGTGTACATGCTTGTGTTTGTGAGTGTGTGTGGGTGGTCAGGTACGGCCAAGGGTCGTGGAGAGAAGAAGCCTCATCTTCTCGCTGCTGTAGAGCTGCTACACACACATGCAAACACACACACACACACACACACACACACACACACACACACACACACACACACACACATTGGAGAGTTTCACCTACGGCATCAGTGTTCTGGTAGTTTCCATACTATGACATTCAACCTACATAATTTATACAGTCCGTATAAAGGGACAGATGCAGACAGAAAGAGAGCTGACAGATAGGCAGGAAAAGAAACAGAGACACAGACAAGAAAGAGTGTACCATAGTCCACAAAAGCTTTGACCCGCCCCTTATTTCTTTATATTTTTCTTCCAAAGAGCCTGACTTTCTTCTGTATTTTAATACATTATTGAGAAATAGTTCTCCAGGCTTTTCTGCTTCTCATTTCAGTCCAGTCGCGGTACCAGTTTCAAAGGAATGTTTTTTGTTTGTTAAGCCACACAGTGAGCTAGAAATCATTCAAGCATTAACAAACCATCTAAATTATGGCATGAACCAGTGAGAAACAGATGCAGATGATGACAGATGATCAGGCTGGTGATACTGGTATACTGGTGATGCTGAATGCTGAGTGGTTGGAACAGATGAGAGGGGAAACGAGATTGCTGCTGAGATTGTTACCGATTTTTAAATTGTATCTTTCTTTGCAGGCTATCACAGTGTTCACATTTATTTAATTTCATCTACATCATTTAATTGAGCACTGTCGCCTCACACCTCCAGGGTCCGGGTTCGATTCCCGGCCAGGTTCGATTTCCGTGTGCATGGAGTTTGCATGTTCTCCCCGGGTACTCTGGTTTCCTCCCACAGTCTAAAGACATGTAGGTTAGGTTAATTGGCATTCCCAAATTGGCTGTAGTGTGGGAATGAGAGTGTGAGTGTGTGTGTATGTGTGTGAGCTCTGCGATGGATTGGCACCCTGTCCAGGGCGTACCCCGCCTTGTGCCCTAAGTCTCCTGCGATAGGCTCCAGGCCCCCGTGACCCTGAATACAGGATTAAGCGGTATAGGTGATGAGTGATGATCATTTAATTGAATTTATTATGAAGGAATGAGGAGGCTCACAGTACTGTATAAACGTAGTACAGACATATTATAAATACTTTAACATGGATGTTGGACTGGTCAGAAAGAGCTGAATCATTTTCTATACCAGCAGCTTGGACAGTAATGCTGACTGTAACTGACAGTAAGAGATAGATGTTGTAATACGTTAACATTTTATAGTAACAACTTACAGGGACTTGGACAGCAGATGACTGACATAATGCTGATTATAAACTGATTCATAAAATGTGCTTTTTCTGCAAAGTAACGCATGTAATTGTGGCAAAGTGGCGTAGTGGTTAGCACTTTTGCCTTGCGCCTCCAGGGTTGGTGGGTCTCCCACAGTCCAAAGACATGCTGATAAAGCTAGCTGGTGTTCCCAAATTGCCTGTAGTGTGTGTCCTGTGATGGATTGGCACCCGGTATCCGCTTGTGCCTAAAGTCTTTTGGGATAAGACTTTAGGCTTCCTGAGACCCTGTACAGGATAAGCGGTGTAGAAGAGGAATTAATGAAGGAATTTATGGAAAATATTAAGAGGTTTGGTCAGTTTTTTTTGCCCCCACTTTAAAGGTCCTTTATCAATTAAATACAGGTGTCAGGGCTCCCCGGAATGCTTCAGATGAAATTCCCCTTCAGATAATGCGTTTTTTCCCTTTATCCCATCCTCCCTTTATTTCACTCCTTCTCAGAATGTGCTGTTTCAGTGTCTATGTAAATGAGCTCCTGCTGAGCCACGCCACAGCAGAAAACAGCAGCGCTAAGAGCAACAACAGCGGAATAGGAGAGGGTATCATCCTATATGAGGTCACAATTGGGGAAAAATCGAATCAGCTTGTTAGGCTCAGGAGTACAAAAGAAATAGAAAAAAAAATGAAGGAAGGTTTTTTCCCCCAAAATTTTGGAGACTCATCTGAAGGTTTAAAAATGACTTAGCAGTAAATTTTGTGCAATAGGTGCCCTTTAACTTCCACTTATCAGATCATTGATTACATAAATAGAATATTGCGTTTGTGTCTAGTTACCTGATGAAGCATAAAAAGTTCATGTTAGCGTTCAGTGTACAAGCGTAGGACACCTGAAGTGCGCTTAGCTGTAGGCAGTGAGAAAGAACAGTGTATGAGTGTACGAGTGTGTGTGTGTGTGTGTGTGTGTGAGAGAGAGAGGGAGAGGGTGAGTGCGTGCATGGATGTGAATTCAGAACAGCTGTGTATTGGCGCTGACTCTCTGACCCCTCTCTCTGCTCAGCGCGTATTCTGCTATATTTATTCGCACTGCGTAGGCAGCCTCTCCTTACTTGCATAACGACCATTACCACCGGCATTAAAGGGCAAAATCAAACAGCACTCATTTTTCTATTCTCTCTCGCTCTCTGATAACAAACGACTCTCAACATCATGGTTCACACGTTACACCCGTCTCACTCTCGGGTTCTCAGAGTATCATCGCCGTGCTCTGCGTGTTCTCATTCAACATGCTTGCGATTTTGTTAGTCGCGGCGCTTTTACAGTATGTGTCATTCTCAGTTTTTTGTCATTTGCAGTGTTCAGCGTTCTATCAATCGCAACACTCAGTGTTCTTCCAGTCTGGGTGATCAGTGTTCTTTAAGTCACAATGCTCAGTGTTCTATCAATCGCAACACTCAGTGTTCTGTCAGTCACAGTGCTCAGTGTTCTGTCTGTCACAGTGCTCAGTGTTCTGTCTGTCACAGTGCTCAGTGTTCTTCCAGTCTTGGTGCTCAGTGTTCCGCCAGTCACAGTGCTCAGTCTTCTTTCAGTCACAGTGCTCAGTGTTCTTCCAGTCTTGGTGCTCAGTGTTCCGCCAGTCACAGTGCTCAGTACTCTATAAAACACGGTGCTCAGTGTTCCGCCAGTCGTAGTGCTTAGTGTTCTTTCCATCACAGTGCTCAGTGTTCTATCAGTCACAGTGCTAAGCGTTCTTTCAGTCATGGTATTCAGTGTTCTTTCCGTCACGGTGCTCAGTGTTCTGTCAGTCACGGTGCTCAGTGTTCTTTCAGTCACGGCGCTCAGTGTTCTGTCAGTCACGGCGCTCAGTGTTCTGTCAGTCACGGCGCTCAGTGTTCTTTCCGTCACGGCGCTCAGTGTTCTGTCAGTCACGGCGCTCAGTGTTCTGTCAGTCACGGCGCTCAGTGTTCTTTCAGTCACGGCGCTCAGTGTTCTGTCAGTCACGGCGATCAGTGTTCTGTCAGTCACGGCGCTCAGTGTTCTGTCAGTCACGGCGCTCAGTGTTCTTTCAGTCGCGGCGCTCAGTGTTCTGTCAGTCGCGGCGATCAGTGTTCTGTCAGTCGCGGCGCTCAGTGTTCTGTCAGTCGCGGCGCTCAGTGTTCTGTCAGTCACGGCGCTCAGTGTTCTGTCAGTCACGGCGCTCAGTGTTCTTTCCGTCACGGCGCTCAGTGTTCTTTCCGTCACGGCGCTCAGTGTTCTGTCAGTCACGGCGCTCAGTGTTCTGTCAGTCTCGGTGCTCAGTGTTCTTTCAGTCGCGGTGCTCAGTGTTCTGTCAGTCACGGCGCTCAGTGTTCTTTCAGTCACAGTGCTCAGTGTTCTGTCAGTCACGGTGCTAAGCATTCTTTCAGTCATGGTACTCAGTGTTCTTTCAGTCACAGTTCTCAGTGTTCTTTCAGTCACAGTGCTCAGTGGTCTATAAAACATAGTGCTCAGTGTTCACAGAATAACAAAAAGAGGGTCAAAACCAAGAAATTCAGAACTAGTAAATGAGGCACTAGGGATTTGCTTAGACCAAAGTAGATGAATTCATAATAAACCTTCATATGCAGTAAGGATACAACATGATATAAATAGACAATCTAACAGTGGTGACACCTTGAAGCCTTCAGTAAAACCATTATATTTCACAAAATAAAAAAATCTTTTCATTTTAATTATTGTCTTAATTACAAATATTCCTATTTTTACAGAACCTTTTCTTTCTTTTTCTGATGTAAAGTCTGTATCTTTAGGACATAGAGGTGCAAGGGGAAAATTTACCCAATCAGATTATTCCTCTGCTGTTATTATGTGGTTACGGAACACTAGAGGCAATGTAACTAAATGAAGGCACAAATCAAGATGGATTAACTAAATAGGCAGTCAGATTTTAGGGTATTTGTTAGGGGGATACTCTTTCACTAGATGTGGAGTAGAAGTGAAGTTCCAACACATCACTCCACAGAGCCAATCAACGCTATAGTTTACCGTATATAGACAGATTATGCGGAAGACACTGAAATGTTAAAATCCTCAAGAAACAGAAATGAAAGTGTAACACAGCATGGCTCACTCTAATCAAAGGAAAGTAGATTATTAAAACTGAACCTGGGGCGTCCGAGTGGCGCAGTGGTAAAAGCGCTCGCCCTATCATTCGGAGATCGCTAATTCGAATCCCGGGTGATGCTGTAACCTCTCGCAGCCGGAGGTCTAGAGAGAGCTGATTGGCCGAGCTCTCTCAGAGGGGAGGGATGAGAGGTACTTAGTGCTCCCACATTAATCACGGCTCTACAGCCAGGCAGGGGCGTCTGTGAGCTCGCGCAACGGAGGGAACGGATAGCGGTGTCCTCCGAGTGTGTTACGCCGCCCCCAACGGTGCACGAGCGAGCAGTTCGAAAAGACGTGTCACGGCGTCACGTGGTTCGGAGGAAACACGTGATAGTCTTCGGCCCTCCCGGCTTTAATGTGGGAGCCCCCTAGTGACGGGGAGGAATTGGACACGACTAAATTAGGGCGAAAACCGGGGAAAAAGTCCAAAAAAAAAAAAAAAAAAACGGAACCTGAAAAGATGAATGGACAGATCAATGTACGTTTTTTCTTCCCCGGCGTTAATAAAAACCAGTAATGTGACTCGCCATTATGAAATAAAATTTATAAAAAGCATTAATAAAGTTTATTTAAAGTCTTGGTAGAGAGTTGTGGGTGAGATTTCCCGGAGATCAACGTTTTCGTAAATATACGGATATACTGTTGGAGTTCTTAGAGCCAAGGATTACCTGTATGATAAGGTCAGTTGCCTTTTTATTTAGAAAGAAATAAAGATGGATTTTGTTTTCGAGTAAACAGCAACGGTGAGATCTTGTCTCACATTATATTTAATTAGATTTTATTGCAGGTTTTTACTTTAGTTGCGAGTTTTTTGTTTCTTAAGGTGCATTTTGACTTGTTGGTTAGTTTAATGGGTCGTGTTTTGCGGTGTCTCAATGCATGATTTTTTCCCCTTCTTTTTTTCTCTTAGTATTTTAAATATGATTTAAAATCTACACTATTTTTGATTACACTATTCTTTTTAACTGGTCAAAAAAAGTGAAAGAATATTTTGCATAACTTTATGTTTATTTAACTAGTACTGCTGCAACAAATTATACGAGGATATTCTTCCTACTCACTTGTAGAAAAGACGATTTGGAGCACTGCGGTAGCATTACACCTACAGACTGGGAAGATTTGGCTAACCGCATAATATGAGTTAGCTATTGTTAACATATACACTCACCTAAAGGATTATTAGGAACACCTGTTCAATTTCTCATTAGTGCAATTATCTAATCAACCAATCACATGGCAGTTGCTTCAATGCATTTAGGGGTGTGGTCCTGGTCAAGACAATCTCCTGAACTCCAAACTGAGAAAGGTGATTTAAGCTATTTTGAGCGTGTGATGGTTGTTGGTGCCAGATGGGCCGGTCTGAGTATTTCACAATCTGCTCAGTTACTGGGATTTTCACGGCACAACCATTTCTAGGGTTTAAAAAGAATGGTGTGAAAAGGGAAAAACATCCAGTATGCGGCAGTCCTGTGGGCGAAAAGGCTTAGTTGATGCTAGAGGTCAGAGGAGAATGGGCCGACTGATTCAAGCTGATAGAAGAGCAACTTTGACTGAAATAACTACTCGTTACAACTGAGGTATGCAGCAAAGCATTTGTGAAGCCACAACACGCACAACCTTGAGGCGGATGGGCTACAACAGCAGAAGACCCCACCGGGTAAAACTCATCTCCACTACAAATAGGAAAAAGAGGCTACAATTTGCATATGATCACCAAAATTGGACAGTTGAAGACTGGAAGCCTGATGAGTCTCGATTTCTGTTGAGACATTCAAATGGACATTCAGTCAGAATTTGGCGTAAACAGAATGAGAACATGGAACCATCATGCCTTGTTACCACTGTGCAGGCTGGTGGTGGTGTTGTAATGCTGTGGGGGATCTTTTCTTGGCACACTTTAGGCCCCTTAGTGCCAATTGGGCATCGTTTAAATGCCACGGCTTACCTGAGCATTGTTTCTGACCATGTCCATCCCTTTATGACCACCATGTACCCATCCTCTGATGGCTACTTCCAGCAGGATAATGCACCATGTCATAAAGCCACGTAGAATTAAGGCAGTTCTGAAGGCGAAAGGGGGTCAAACACTGTATTAGTATGGTGTTCCTAGTAATCCTTTAGGTGAGTGTAGTTAGTTAATGCTGATAAACCAATATCACTGTATCCTTGGCTTAAAAGAAAAAAGGCAAAGGTACACACATACAAAAAGTAAACAAAGCTTAAAAATGAGCGAATACAACAAATTCAACAGATTATAGATTATAAATAGCCAAACTATTCAGGATCGAAACAGAAAACAGACGAACACAATCAGGAAATAAACCAGTAGTAAGACGGGGGTGAAACCAGAAGCGGAGTCAAAACAAAAATATGTCACAATAAAAGTTTGAATGGTGTACGCTGTTCTGGGAAACTTGCCATACACAGGGGGTTTGTTTCGCCTTCAGAGGGACAGCAGGTCTCCCTCTTTCTCTCTCTCTCGCTCTCTCATTATTTCTCTTCCACGCTCATAAATTTACAATGGTTTTGTATAAAGATGCAAACTCAATACTGTGTTGGGATAATTGTGCTTCATGATGTGTGTGTGTGTGTGTGTGTGTGTGTGTGTGTGTGTGTGTGTGTGTGTGTGAACTTGATGCAAAACAGATCATGGCTGCTGTGTGTGTGTGGCTTATGTAAAGATGCAAATTATCCGAATAAAAAACAACTCTACTACACATCCGCCACAGCTCCAGCCTCAGTACAGCTCAATTCACACCGACAGACCGACAACACGTTAGTCACCTTTCACATACCCTATCTGCACTGTGGTCAGTTACTCCAGACACCTTTCTTTTTTAGATTTTGCAGCAACTTAGGTGTGATTTTAATATTTAAGCCTTTAAACGTCTTCCTTTTACATCAGCAATGATCTAAATAAATGGTCTTAATGGACGCATTAGTGCCAAAGCCACTGATAAAGGGTGGGGCTATGATGGGGTGTCATATAAACAACAGTAGTTTGTGGTTTGAGGCGTGTCCAGAGTGGTTTTCCACCTCCTCACATCAAAGCTGTTCTGGTGTTTGTACGCAGGCGGATGTGGAAACAGGATGCCACTAAAATCAACTTATTGCTCTTCACCTTTACAAGGACTCTCTCTACTAATACTTTTACTTGACCTCAACTAAAAATTAACATGAACCTTTGTATTGCAATCAGACTTTTAGAACACAGAGCTTTATTCATTTCACCGAAAACCAATCAGACAGCTTTACAGAAATCCATATATCTTTAGATTTATGTTAAGATCGCTATTATGCAATCCAGAGGTGAAAGTTTCAAAGGGAAAAACTCCCAGAGGTGACATGAGGAAGGAACCTTTGGAGGGAGCAGACTCAAAAAGGAGCCCTCATCTGTCCATTGCTCATACAGCACGACTCGATCTTTTGACATAACTAGGAAAATTGCATCACAAAGG
Source organism: Clarias macrocephalus (assembly GCA_011419295.1). NCBI lineage: Eukaryota > Metazoa > Chordata > Actinopteri > Siluriformes > Clariidae > Clarias > Clarias macrocephalus. The sequence continues at coordinate 77,289 of JAAGKR010001153.1, forward strand.
TGCTCCCACTGCACGGTACCTTATGATGCAGGTGTTCAAACTATGCAACCATCCGAAGTTAAATGCTAATGATGCCGCTATTCAGCGCAGGCAGGGCTCAATTTGGCACTGGATTCAAACTCTCATCGCACATCGCCTAAAGCCACTCTAACTATAGCAATGATCACAGATAGACTTGAAGTGACAGTACTAACTAGACATCTGACTTGCATATTGCACAGTGACCGTGCTCATGCTAGACGTCCAATTTAATTTCCAAATGTCAGAAATATATATAAAGAATTAAAAACTTGCTGTGAAACATGCAGTCTGGTGTACTGAGAAAACGTCCTACTTTGATGGTATCCAAGCACTAGTGAAACATTGGGATAAGTGCATTAGTGTAGCAGGGGATTATATAGAGAGATAAGGATAGTTTTTACTCTCATAACTGTGTTCTGTTATTTTGCAAAATAAAAAGTCTTGGTTTGGCTTGAAACCCCCATATAGTTTGTCCTCCGTTTAATTTGTTTGTTTTACAGACTATTTAACTATGAATAAAAAGGGACATTTTTTGCATTTTTTTTTTCCATTTTAGTCATTTTTAGACATTCATGTGATTCTCAAGTGCAGGCGCATTTCAATAAATTAGAATATCATCGAAAAGGTGATTCATGTATTTCCGTAATTCAGTTCAAAAAGTGAAACTCATATATTATATAGATTCACTACACACAGACTGATATTTGGATTTTTCTAATTGGATCTTTTCAAATCATCCTTGGGGCGCAGCACTGTGCGCCTCGAACCCTCTCACTTTTGTTCTTAGCGAATCAATATTGTTTTTAAATATTTGGGCTCATGTGATTAGACCATTCTCAACGAGTCTTCCAGCACTTCTTATGGCAAGCGAGCAGGCTGACTGGATGTGATGTAAGTCATGCCTTTATTTTATACGAGTAGTAATGATGCTTAATCACCTGATAAAGTGTATTTGTGTATACACCTGAAAGGCGAGTATTAAAAGTTTCATTTGAATTTTGTTTGCGCCCCCCCCCCCCCCCACCCAAAAAAAATTGCACCAGTGACTGATATATTTCAAGTGTTTATGATTATGGCTTACAGCTAATGAAAACCCAAAATTCAGTATCTCAGAAAATTTGAATATTGTGAAAAAGTTCAATATTGGAGACTCATGGTGTCACACACTAATCAGCTAGTTAACTCAAAACACCTGAAAAGGTTTCCTGAGCCTTTAAATTGTCTCTCAGTCTGGTTCGGTGGGCCACAAATGGTCATTCCTAAAGGAGCTGGCTGTTTACAGAGTGCTGTATCCAAGCACATTAATGGAAACTTGAATGGAAGGAAAAAATGTGGTAGAAAAGGTGCACAAGCAACAGGGATAAACGGAGACTTATGGATTATAAAACCAAGTCCACTCAAGAATGTGGGGCAGATTCAACAGGACAGCTGCTGGAGTCAGTGCTTCAAGAGCCACCACACACAGACGTATCCACAACATGGGCTACAAATGTTGTATTTCTTGTGTCATGCAACTCTTGAAACAAAGACAATGTCAGAGGTGTCTTACCTGGGCCAAGGACAAAAAGGAATGGACTGTTGCTCAGTGGGCCAACGTTCTTTTTTCAGATGAAACAAAATTTTTAATTTCATTTTGAAATCAAGGTCCCTGTGTCTGGAGGGAGGCACAGAATCCAAGTTGCTTGAAGTCCAGTGTAAAGTTTGCAGTCAGTGGTGTGTGTCATCTGCTGGTGTTGGTACACTGTGTTTTATCAGGTCTGAGGTCAGAGCAACGATCTACCAGGAAGTTTTAGAGCACTTCCCTCTGCTGACCAGCTTTATGGAGATGCTGATTGCATTTTCCAGCAGGACTTGGAACCTGCCCACACTGCCAAGAGTACTAATACCTGGTTTAAGTAGCATGGTGTCCCTGTGCTTGATGGACCAGCAAACTCACCCGACCTAAAACCTATCAAGAATCGGGAACCGTCATAAAGAAGATACGAGACACCAGACCCAACAACGCAGAAGAGCTGAAGGCCGCTATCAGAGCAACCTGGTCTTCCATAACATGTCAGCAGTGCCACAGACTGATCGTCTCCATTTACATGTTCATACTTTTCAGTAGTCCAACATCTCTGTGTTAAAAATCTTTTATTCATTTTTTAAATTTTATTTGTCTTAAGTGATATTCAAATTTTCCGAGATACTGAATTTTGTGTTTTTGTTAGCTATAAGCCATAATCATCTAAATTATGAAAAGGAAATAAAGACTTGAAATATTTCAGTCTGTGTGCAATGAATCTGTATAATAATAAGTTTCACTTTTTGAATTGAATTACTGAAATAAATAATTTTTTTGATGACATTCTAATTTATTGAGATGCACCTGTATATGTACAAACAAAAAATATGAGGGGGAAAAAAAACATTGACAGCTTTTTTGTCCTTTTTCCATTTTTGTATTAGCCAAGGCTTAAACAAGCAAGCTACATTACAGTATGCCCCTAATGTGACCTCACATAAGAAGATACCCTCCCCTGGCTTTTTGCTTAACAGCTGTTCTGTGACTCAGCATTAGCTTAATTATGTGTTAACTTGTTAAAATACTAAAGTCTGGAACCTTTTAGTTAAAGCACATGCATGTAGCTTGAAGAACAGCAGGGCTGAGCAAAAAAGCCAGGGAAGTAGTATCTTCTTATATCAGACCACAGAAGTCCCAACAAATACAACATTTTTTTAAAAGGGCAAAAAGCAGGAAATGTTTTTTTTCCCACATTTTTTGTTGGTCCACGTGGGAAGAAGACCCACCTGAATGTGTACAAATAGTAGAATTACCAAAAGTAATTTTTGGATGAAAGATCGCCTTAATCCACTTTAAATTATTTCGTTCACCCTTTAACTTTTGATTTAATTCGCGGCTGCTAAATATGGCACTAAATCGGTCCTAGCTTTATAAACCCTCAATACTGCATTCAAGTGTTACAACTCATTAGTTGAATGTGCTTGTTATTAGAGTGTTACATAAAGCACATGTTTTTGAATCCTTCTCTGAAAGTTAGAATTAACTTCTTGACTAATGTTAGTCTCCTAGTTTTCTAGGATTTTAAAACAGTCATGTTTGCTGTGTCATACTGCCTGTGTGTGTTGTGTGTGCTTGTGGGTGTTATGTGTGCTTGTGTGTAGGTGTGTGTGTGTGTGTGTGTGTGTGTGACTAAGGTTCTCTGTTGCACACCTGTCCTCATTGTAACCAGTGCTGAAGTGTTCAGACAGAGACAGAGACACTGAAATAACCTCCGCCTTAACGTTGGCCTCCTTTTAACGAGGACCCGAGATAATTATATTACACATAGTGCCTATCATTGTGTGTGTCTGTCTGTGAGGGGGGTCTTTTGTAGATCAAGGTCTTTCCAAGGACTCAGAACTCACACGGGACACTCAGCTGTGTCTCATTTATCACTCAAGGTGGCTGTTTAGATTCACTAGAGACAGCAAGACAGGTCTCTGATAATTTGTCTACCCAAATTAGCAAGTAATCATCTATTGATGGAGGTGTTCAGTTAGGGCTCTTAGGTACGTTTAGTGTTGCTCTGTGCTAGTGACTGGGTTTATATTCTAACAATCAAATGTCTTTTAGATTATAGACATAAAAAAAAAAAAGAAAAGCTAAAATGTGCTGGAAATTTATTTTTCTTTATACCCATGACTACAAAATGGCAAAACTCTCAAAATTCAGCATGTAGTGAAGTCATAGTCAGAGGTTCTGTTCAAGACCCATATGTACTCAAGTAAAAAGACAATTTCTCATCTACGATGCTAAAGGATAATGTACACCTTGAAATTCTTCACTGAGATTAAAAAAAAAAGATTTTTGTTTTTTCAAAATCAAACATTGCATTTAGTTTTTGTTAATAATAATAATAATAATAATAATAATAATAATAATAATAATAATAATAATCAAAAAAGAACCAATAAACACTGGAAAACTTTACATAAACAGCTTTATTGCTAATCTCTCAGATGTTAGCTAAGACAAAAATAATGCTAATTCTAAAGAAACATAGGAATACCAGATGCTAGCTGTCATAATACAAACTGACAGGATAAATTCAAACTTTACATAGCAACAGATTATGAATTAGGAACTAATTTTTGAGTCAACTAATTTTAAGTCAACTTATTGATACTGTCTGATGCTAAAAAGTAATTCTATGCACTACTCCAGGATAACAAAACCTAGCATAATAGGATTTTTATGTAATATTGAAATAGGAAGCAGAAAAGTTTGTCATTCATGAAGTATATGAACATCTTATTAGCCAGCTAGTTAAAATGCCATGTCTGATTTTTTAAAAGTCACATTCATAAATCTTTAAACATATGCATATGGATAACAGAAGCTAACCAGACAGAATAACTGACCGGATTTTTTACTCCCATGTAGAGATGTTCAAACACACTTTATACATCTGGCTAACAGAAGCTAGCTTAATGAAAGAACATTGAGCAATTTTGGAAGACTAATTTTGAGGGGTGTTTTTGGTTGTGTTCCAAATGAGGCTACCTAATAGTGAAAAAAACCTGTTGATGTAGTTTTTGACTAATTTTTCGAAGTATTTTTGACCATTATTGTGCCAAACATTTTCTCAGTAAGTGGCACAATTAATTTTGGTGCGAGAAATCAGATTAAGTTTTAAGGTTTAAGGTTATCACATATTTTTTTACACTATAAATACAGCAAGTGCATAATTAGTGTCAATCTGTATTGAGTTGAATGTTAGCTATAATTTTATGAGCTGTGAATGGGCAGTTGAGACAGCGAGTAATATGTAGCCTCAGTTTATAGCAATTTATTTGTTTATAAACCAATTTATTATCATGTAAATGTTCATGTATTCTGATTTCATTGTATTCTACACAATTAAACACATTCCTTTTTGATATGCAATGGTAACTGTTCCAGGGTAACAGTACATTGATACTTATTTGCAGATATAGTACATTCTCTACTCTATGGTATATGTACAACAATGTACTGTACCATGGTTCATGTACTTTAGTATGGTACATGGTTCAAAATATTTAAATATTATACATTTTTAATATTTCATGGTATGGTATCTTTGTTGACTTTGAGTATATATTAACATACAGTATCTAATGAGTTACAGTATGCTGAACTTTGGTAGCCACTGTAGTACCCGGTAAGTATAATTGGATTCACTAAAATATTGTGGTATATTCCATAGTACTACCATGCCACAGTACCTATGGTAATGACCAAATTACGGTGGTACATACCATAATACTACAATGGTTCCCACTGATGTGCAATAATATCTACTGTGGTAATCTATAAAGTCCATGGTAATGTCTGACGTTCCAATTTCATACAATAGTACATTATCGTATGTAATATGGTTAACTATAGCTCATAGTAAATTATAGCTCATACCACAGTAAAATTTCTTATGGGATGGATTGGAATGTGTACCTTTTTCTTCTGTATTGAAAATGTAGATTCGTGGCATTCAACCTTTTACTGAGGTGATCGCATGGGGCCTCTCACAGTAACTGACCTATGTAAACACTTTGCAAAATCCTGTAACCAGATATTATATTAGCAGATAAAGGCAGTCCGAAATTTGAAATGGGAGATAATTTAGAAACCAGTTCTGGTATCAGACAGATTTTACATTTGCTGTATTCACAACCTGGTCTTGAAACCTGGAAACACCAGCTTTCAGGATCACAGAAAAAAAGGTTTTATATGTGATCAGGTGAACTGAATTCTTGGTCTTGGTTCCAGAAAAAAAAAAAAAAAAAACATAAGCATTTTATGCTCTGAAATATTGAACTTTGTAAGTTGGCTTGAATTGAATAAAAATTTGTCTGAATTGAGTGGAATTGGTTTGAGCCGCGGTCGCTGCTGTAATCAGAGCTGATCAGCGAAGCTTCCTAGTTCTCCAGCAGTAGATATGTACATGCGTGGGTGTCTTTGTGGGTGTGTGCACTTAAGTGTGTATGTGTGTTTGGGGTTTAAGTGTGTGGGTGTGCTCTTGTGTTTCTCAGCAAGTACCGAGGCTATACTGCACTACAAAGTGAGTCGGTAGTGGGCCATGAGGAACAGCAGCTGCGATTTCACTTTGTAATCGAATTGTGTCGAATTGCGGGCCTGAGAGTGGCCTCTGCACATTCATAAATATTTAACAACACTTAATTAGCATGTCAATATATGTTGGGTTTATTAGCATGGCTAGATTTGTGATAGGAATGGTAGTGTTGGTCATTTGGATGAAAATTAGTTTGTATCGGGAAGTAGATTAAATAACAAAAATAAACGTGTCCGAACACTTATTTCCCCTTACTGTGTAGAAAAAGTGTTAGTCTTTTCTAGTGTAACTGAAAGCACATTTTCTGGCAGTAAAACTTTCAGAAGAATCCATTAGAAATTCCAGCTTGAGGCATTATAGGCCAACGATTATGGGTGGGTCTCAGGCAGTAATGAGTTCTATGGTGTGGGTTCGGCTCTAAATCTTGTTAGCTGCGGATCAGCCCTATTCTAAAGAGATTGTTTGTACCAGAAATTTCATATATGGACATACACTGCCTGTCCTCCCAAATATATAAAAATTGTAGTGATTAATATGTTTCAGCTGGCAACTGATGCAATGAGCAGCTTCTCATTTCTTAAACAACCATGACACTAAAGATGTTACTCTTTTTCAGAAATGCCAAATTAATGGCCTACATTAAGCAAAGAAAGCAACTAAGAAGATTGCTTAATCTAATAAAATTGGGGTACAAACTGTCTAACGCATTATTTAAGGATAGTGGTAAACCATCTTCAAAGAAGAAATGTGTTCAGGAAAAAGATTTTGATTGTGGTTGGAAATCATACATTTTTTGGTGGAATCAAATTGTAAAATACCAACAGTAGAACCCATGGTTGTTTTTAATAATAATAATAATAATAATAATAGTAAGAGCATTTCTACATCAGAAAGCTCAAGGGATTGGGACTAAATAGCTGTGTAGCCTTAAAACCACTTATTAGAACATTGGAAAAGTTTGATAATTGAAAAAAAGCATAAGTGATAAGTTGCCTTGTTGCCTTGTTGAGTAATTGGTGCATCATGGTAAGATGAGACGTGAATAAAGTGATTTGGGGTTACTTCTGTTGGTTAGGGTTAGGTTCAGCAGCGTTGTGCCCAAAAAGGAGGTAAGCTGAAGACCTGAATATACTGAATGACCAGGTTTTTCCATCAATGGATTTTTTTTTCTTCCCTGATGGCACGGGCATATTCCAAAATTATGATACAAGGATTACTTGGGTTAAAATTATGGAAGAGTGGTTCAGGGAGCATGTGACGTCATGGAATTGAGTCCAGACCTTAACCGTATTGAGAATCCTTAAGATGTGCTGGGGAAGACTTTACACTCATTTTATTGACTCTCCCATCATCAATAAAAGATTTTGCAGAGAAATTAATGCGACTCTGCATAGAAATAAATGTTTGCGATATTGCAAAAGTCAAATGACAAATGCATGTTGTAATCAAAGCAAATGGCAGTGCAATTAAATATTGTAGAGTGTGGTTGCCTTTTTTTTTTTTTATCTGGGCAGAGTATATGCCCATATGTCAGAGAAAGGTTTCCATGTATGATACACATATAGTCATATACGTACAGTACAGACAAAAAGTTTGGACACACCTTCTCATTCAAAGAGGTTGAATTTGCATTATGGCAAGAAAAAACCAGCTAAGTGAAAATAAAAAACAAGTGGACACCATTACTTTAAGAAATGAAGGTCAATCAGTCCAAAAAATTGGGAAAACTTTGAAAGTGTCCCCAAGTGCAGTCACAAAAACCATCAAGCGCTACAAAGAAACTGGCTCACATGCGGACCGCCCCAGGAGAGGAAGACCAAGAGTCACCTCTGCTGTGGAGGATAAGTTCATCCGAGTCACCAGCCTCAGAAATCGCAGGTTAACAGCAGCTCAGATCAGCGAGCAGATCAATGGCACACAGAGTTCTAGCAGCAGACACGTCTCTAGAACAACTGTTAAGAGGAGACTGTGTGAATCAGGCCTTCATGGTAGAATATCTGCTAGGAAACCACTGCTAAGGACAGGCAACAAGCAGAAGAGACTTGTTTGGGCTAAAGAACACAATAAAGAACACAATAAAGAAAACTCTTTGAATGAGAAGGTGTGTCCAAACTTTTGGTCTGTACTGTATAAACGTTAAAAACTAATTACAGATATATACTACAAATGTATACATATTGGATAACATATAGTGACTTTGTATGCCGCTAAATTTCTAAATTATTATTATATGTTGTTTACATATCACCAAATAATTTCTAAATAGGTGGCTTCAAGGCAATCTAAAAAAAGTCTTCCTCCCATATAAATTAAAGAAATGGGAACAAAAGTTTTACTTTTGTTCCCATTTGAGAGAGGCTGCAAAAATAAATTAAAAAAATAGGATGTTTATACCTCAGCAGCAACTTCATTTCCCTTCTCGTCCGTTCCAACCACTCAGCAGTCAGGATCACCAGTAAACTAATCACTGGCCTGATCATCTCTCATCATCTGACAGATTTGGCTAGTTTTTCAATGCTTGAATGATTCACAGGTCACTGTGTGGCTTAATAAACTGGACTGAAAATGACAGTCAAAAGCTTTCCAAAAATGAGAGCCAAAAAAGTCCTCCAAGGAGCCTGCAGAGCTGTTCCTCAAAACTACATTAAAATACAAGAAAGTCTGGCTTCTTGGAAGAAAAATATGAAGAAATGAGGGCGGGCTGAGGACTTTTGCACAGTACTGAGTATATGCATAATTTTTTATTTATTTATGTATAGCATGTACAGTGTATGGTGTGTGTACATACAATATAGTGGTGAATTATATAGAGAAATAAAGGTAGTTTTTACTGCCATAACTGTGTTCTGTTATTCTACACAATCAAAAGTCCAGCTTTGACTTGAACGCCCCTTGTAAAATAGCAAGAATTCTTTGTGTTTGAATTTCTAATGAAAAGCTTGGCCACTGTATCCTGTCTGTAATTGGTCTGTAAACTGTTGCTGTGATTTCCAAGAGAAAATTCCTTCTCACTTCTTTTTTTTTGTTGTTGTTGAAAAAAAAATCCAATCCAACACTGTAGCCAAATCCTTTCTCTTGTCATATTCAGAGCTTTGTCACCACTTTCTTTATTTGTTCTGCATGATATGACAGAGTCGCCAGATCTGAGTAACAAATGCAGTCTAGACATTCAAAAATATCCGTTGCTTGTCATGGTGATTTCAATTTGTATTGTTCTGTGACAAATGCCTGAGATATTACAAAAACCGTCAACTAATAGCTTTTATAGAGAGTGAAACTGTTAGGGCGAGCAATTGATTCATTGCTGGCGTAATAAGACTGATGTGGAGCAAAAACACACACATTTAAAGACGTTTGGGATTTCTGATTTTTGTTTCAGTGTATTTGTAATTCTCTACTGCGTTCATGCTATGTTTTCCCTGAATCAAAACATGTACTGTATGTAGACCCAAAGAGTGTTTTAGCATTTATTAAGCCCATCATTTTTCACCTACTCTGTCACTGCTGATGTATTATGGATGGATCAGAGAAGTGAAAAATCTTAGTCACTGTGTAGGATTGTGAATCTACAGCCTGACTCCCAAAGGTGTGGAATAATTCTCCTTAAGACATTCGTTAACTGCAAATAATCTGATGTAGATGATACAAATTAAATGTTGTACTGATGTAAAATGTTGAACTTAGCCCTGCTTGCTTATTTATTCCAGCTGCTCCAATTGCCTCCGCACAAACTATTCATTGACAGTGTGTTTGTTATTTTGCTCCAGTTGGACTAGGAATATTCAAGTAAAAACAGAAGTTGTTTTCTCAGTATGCTGCAGCTATGATCTGCTTCATGTCAGACACGCTGGCCTCCCAAGAACTCCTCTAATTGGCCAAACATGTGGAACTGGCTTGGAGTGAGGTCAGAAGTGTATGGGAGATGTGGCATTAACTCCCAGCCGAGTTCCAGTAATATGCAAGTGGTGTCTGTGATTGACTGTGTTTACAGTTCCCACAGACAGATATGCGTCTCTTGCGACAAACTGGCGACAAGTTATCCATAGATTTGCAACGATCAGACTTCTTGCTCACTGAATGTTCACGGGAACAACGGCAATGGGTTCTGAGCCACCTCAGCCAGGATCGTCCTCCTGCATTCTTTAAAACATCAGCACATCGGAGTCTCATCACTGCACCGTGCTTGAAGAAGTCTTCAGTTTACGTCTTGTTTCATGAGAAATTTCATCACTTGTTTGATCCCGGTTTGACTTGAACACACTTTGTATCTTCAACAGTAGGACACATTAATTTCATGTTATTATTTATTTTACTTTGAAGTGTCCTCCCAACTGTTAATAGTATAGTAGAGGATGAGGTTTTTGTCCATGGGTGGGGTGGGGGTGGGGGGTCAGATGTAAAAGGGACAGTGAGGGGTGAAAGGTGAGAGGGCGCCTTGTCTATCTCTTGTCGCCTCTACAGGAGGCCAGTCCGCCTTTTCATAATTAAAAGCACCATTAAATAATAAATAGCATGCCCAGTGTGGGGGAGGTCGATCTATTCCACACACACTGAGCAATTAAACCTGGCACTCGTTACCCGGTCCCACCTCCCCCGGCCGTCCTCTCTGTCTGTCTTTCTCTCTATTTCTCCCTCATCTGCTGTTTCTGTTTCTGCTCTGGCATCGTTACAGTACACTGAATTGTCTCATTGCCAATTAACCACGGCACTCTCTATTATTTTCTGTTTTACTCTTTATCCATTTCTCACTATATCTCTTTCACTCTTTTTTACAGAAGGTAAAGGGTATCAGAAGGCACCTATTACATTTTCATTTTTTTAAGGAAACATAAGGTCAGGAGTAAACCTGTCAGAGTAAAATCGACCTTTTGGAGTGTGTGTTCGCTGTGCGTTCTTCTTTTTATAGTCGCAATCTCGCAGTAACCTTTAACGCATACTCAGCGCACCTGTCACCACCCACACACACACACACTCGCTAACCCACACCTTCACGCGCTCACACACACACACAGACTTACTGGTCCTGCTAATTCTTCGAAACATTTTTCCGGTAATCTATCTGCAGGGACCGATATTAGAGAATTGTTTCTGTATATTGCTGATATTGGAAAGTGCTCAGACACTTAGAGAGAGAAAGACAGATAGGGTGTGTAGGTGTTGAGATGAATTGTGTGGCACCAATACGCTCGGCGGTGCGTCCATATGGTGCAGTAAAATTTGCTCTTTTTATCGGGACGGAGATCCAACACAGAGAAAAAGACGTACCTGCCATGTTCTCCAGGCAAAAATAAAGATTTTTCTACAGTTTCCTGCAGAGATACGAGATATGGCAGCTTGCCTGATTGCTTGGCTAATTGCAAGGGCATGATTGGCTCAATCTCATGTACGTATGTGAAAGACAGCAGATAGCGATTTCCTCTAAGTATCTTAAGGTGAATTCAGGACAGAGAAGTTCTCATAGACGTGTTGTCATGGACCTAGGTTTAAGTGAAGGGAAATAAATGCTTCCAACTTTCTAGCGACAGTTCAAATGTCCACATTATTGTGGTGTAGTGGTTAGCACTTGTTAGGCTTGATTCCCAACCAGGTTCGAGTCCCGCCTCAGTGTGTGTGAGTTTGCATGTTCTCCCCGTGCTTGGTGGGTTTCCTCAGGGTACTCCGGTTTCCTCCCACAGTCCAAAGACATGCAGATTATGCTAAGTGGCGTTGGTAAATTGTCTCTAGTATGTGAGTGTGTATATGTGTGTGTCCCCTTGCGATGGATTGGCACACTGTCCAGCATGTACCCCGCCTCGTGCTCTAAGTCTCCTTGGATAGTCTCCCGGCCACCTGGTAGCCTGTGGGGGAAAAAGCACAGTAAAATGCAAATACAAAAGTACAGCATTCCTCTCCTTTTCAGTTATGAATAGTGAATGAGTGAGTGAGAGAGAGTGAGTACTCAAGTGTCCATAAACTTTTGGTGTCAACTTTTGACATATAATCATAACTGCAAAGAAGTGGAATGCTGTACTTTTGTATTTGTATTCTGCTGTGCTTTCCCCCCCCCACACGCTACCTAATATTAAGGTGACTGTGAAATGTTTTGTGACCAGGGAAGACTCACTGCCCTTTTTGAAGATCCCAGCATTAAAATGTTTTTTTTTTTCCTCTTTAAGCAGATGTGCACACAAAAACCTGTTAACATCAGTCATGGATACACCACATGATTTTAAAAGCACTGTTACTGAACAAAAAGTGCACGTGTGCCCCAGGGCTATTGCCTATGTCAGCTATTCACATAAGCACTAGTGTGCACTGCACTCACATGGCTGCTGGCAGAATATAGAGAAAACACCGGCACTCAGCAGCTGGCGCTCGCCTAATCACTGGCCATTCACCACCATCTACAGAAAAGTGCGCTATCTGATCAAGGACAGTGTCAGGTTCAGTAGAGGCGTTGATGGAGAAAGCTGTTTCGCTCTCATGTTTCTGTAGGGTAGAAAGTTCAAAGAGGCAGCACGGATGATAGAAAGATTGCGCGACCCTGCAACCCTGAGTTTTTGCATGATCTCAAAGCTAGACGGGTAGTGTAGAGTCAGATTTTCTCATTTCCTGTGGATTTTTTTTTTTAAATGCCTTTAAAATTTTCTGCAACAGCCCTGATATAATACAAATAAAGGCTTATCTACAAATATTAGCCACATTTTTTCTGGCCGGGTTAATGCTCTACTAGTGGAACATCCTGTAGGATGATTCAGAGATGTCCATGTTCTACTGATGGTGGAGTCATGTGAAGTGACACTGCTTAGTGCAAAGAAAGGCTGTAAATCTTCAGATGACCATAGAGAGAGGGGTCGTTATATATTCATGGAATATTTTTTGTCTTATTCTTAAATTCAGTTACTGCGTTTACATGGATCGTATTTCTTCAATCCGGTTGAAATCATGGATTGATCAATGGGCAGAGGGATGGAGAAATAGATGGATGGATAAATGGAGGGAAGGATGGATGGAGCAAGGGAGGGATGAAAAAATCGCTGGATAGATAAATGTTTGTATGTATGTTTGTACGGGTATGTATGTATGGATGTTTGGTTCAGTGGAGGGATGGATAAATGTATGTAAAGTATGTATAGATGTATATATGGGTGGATGAATTGATGGAGGGAAGAATGAATGGATAAGTGGATAGATAGATGTTTGAATGTATAAATGGATGGATGAATAGGTGGATGGATGGAGGAAGGGATAAATAAATTGATGGATGGAGAGAGAGGTGAATAAATGGATGGATGGATAAATGGATGAATGGTTGGATGGATTGAGGGGAAATAGAGGGATGGATGGTTGGATGGATCGATGGAGGGATAAATAAATGGATGGATGCATGAAGGTAGGAATGGATAAATGGATGGTTGGATGGATGGATCAAAGGATGTATGGTGGGAGGGTGGGAGTGAGATAAAGAGTGAATAAATGGATGGATAGAGGGATGGAAAAATGGATAGATGAATGGGGATGGGTGGTTGGACCTGATCAGTCTCCTAGGGTAAATTTAACTAAAACTGACAGGCAAAATATCAAATGTCTAAATAATGTTCATTCTCTCTCTCTCTCTCTCTCTCTCTCTCTCTCTCTCTCTCTCTCTCTCAGTTTGCTGTTTTGTGGTGCACAAGCGCTGTCATGAGTTTGTTACCTTCTCCTGTCCTGGAGCAGATAAAGGCCCGGCGTCAGATGTGAGTATGCTTTGTTTCTCTTTCCTCTTGCCTGGCTGTGTCTCTGCTTTCCTGAGCTGTATATCAGTCTCAGGGATGCAGTAAGTCCATGGTTTTTCTTCTGTTATCAGGGAAATGGACAATGCAATAGTGGGTTACGGAACTACTGTAGTGATCAGTGTGTTTCCTGTCTGAACCAGTGACAGTCAGACTTTCTGCTCTTTCTGAGCTCTGACAGTTGACTTCTGAGTCATGCTGTACTGTAAGTGTGCAATACAACGCACTCTGTGTCTGGATCAGTCCTTAATGCACGGTACATATAGCCTAGCTGGAGGTAAAGATGTAACATACTGTATATATAGTATGTATGTATGTATGTATGCCTAGCCAAAAAAGTGCACATTGAGATTTCATTCAATCACCTTTAGCTTTGACTACAGCACAGTTTGGTGGCCAGGTTATATGTGAACATGATTCCTTATGCTCCCAAAACCATTCTTTCACAATTTGACTCATAGAATCTGTGCCACCAGGGATGAAAAATTCCATAGGTTTGATAATCGGATTATTCAGTACATTCAATTCTGCATGATGGGTGCATCCTTTCCTTCTTACCCTGACGCCCCATTGCTCCAGAATAGGGTCAGTCTGGACTAATCAGATGACTTGACCTTTTTCCATTGTTCCAATATCCTATCTTTATGCTCCCTAGCAAATTGAAGCCATTTTAAATGAGTTTTCTTAAGGACACATTTTAGTCTCAATCCTATGAATTCTCATCACCTTGTTAGAGTATGGAAATGCTCACACTTTCAATATTGAACATTGCTATGGTTTTTACTTTAGATTTTTTATCATTCTGCTTCACCAAGTGTTAAAGTAATCTATATTCTTCTTTTTTTTTTTCATTGTCGCAAAAGCAGCTTAGCTGAGTATGAAATATGTATGAATCAAATGATCAGATTGTCCCTGATGAGCAAGCTGAGGGTAACAACAGCAAGGAAAAACTGGTGAAATCAGATATTAGGGATTGATTTGCAAGGGTTAAACAGGGATGTGACTAAAATGTGGCTAAACACATGTCCATTCATAATTTAACAAGGGTGTGGGGGAAAGTGTTGGGGAGACAATAACTTTTTTCACATAGGGCCAGGCAGATAGGGACATAGGGCCTATACCGCTGTATCCTGTATTCAGGGTCGTGGGGACCTGGAGCCTATCCCAGGAGGCTTAGGGCATGAGGCGGGGTACACCATGGACAGGGTGCCAATCCATAACAGGGCACACACACACTCACACACTATGGGGCAATTTGGGAACAACAATTACACTACTCTACATGTCTTTGGACTGTGAGAGGAAACCGGAGCACCCGGAGTTAACCCACCAAGCACGAGGGTTTAAAACACTATTAATTGCAATTAAATTATTTAGATTATTATATATATTTAGAGATACTGTATTGTGCTAGCTGTCTTTACTTTTCATTCTAGTTTGGTTTTCAGCTTTGAGTTTTTCTTTCTGCTTCTATTCCAGTCACTTATAAAAAAAAATGTAATCTGTAAAGGGTAAAGTTCTCAAAGATTGATAATATAGGATTGGGTAACTATGCAAGCTAAATAAATATTGAAATAATCAAAACGCAAGTGGACACAGTATCATTTAAGCCATTGCATTTAAAGACATTTTGATTAAACTGTCAATATTTTATATTTTGACAGTTTAATTAAATTGTCAACATGAAATATGAACAACATTTATCGCACAGCCCTCACAAAAATGGAAAAAAAAAAGTAAAAAAAGTCATTTGGCAAATAGAGATCCTCACAGTATGGACTCAGTCATGAATCTGAGTACGCTTGACCGCTTGCGTAATGTGACCACTGAGCACGGATCAGCGTGTATTGCGAGAGTCAACTTGAAAAGGTGTTCTCAAGCACAGTACAGTGTATTCAGACATGGTTTGAAGCGTATATGAAAACAAACCGTATCTAAACAAGGAAGTGGATTATGTTTAGACTGTGATATTATTGGTGCGTCTGTCTCCTCTGATAGCTGTGTATGTGGGAAGCGTGCGCCAATCTCATCCTCTGATCCGCACAGACTTAGCTGATAAAGTTGTGAAGGAAGGCGGGCGAGAGGGCGGTTCTTGAGATTTTCTCAGAAATATCTATAATATTAGGTCAGGTTCCTTTTGTGTGTGTGTGTGTGTGTTTTTTTTGTGTGTGTGTGTAATTATAAACCAACTGAAATACTGTGCAAAAGTTTTGAGTCACAGTTTATTTCTTTATATTTTGCTTCCAAATAGCCGGACTTTGATGTATTTTAATGTACTCTTGAGTTATTTTGACTCTCACTTTCAGTCCACTCCATGTACCTGACCAGTTTCAGAAGCATGTTTTTTGTTAAGCCCCAAGTGCCCTATGAATCATTCAAGCATTAAAAAAAAAATCTAACTTAAGGCATGAACCAGTGCGAACCAAGTGCAGATGATCAGGCGAATTACAGTATTAGAATACCGTGATGCTAAATGCTGAGTGGTTGGAGCAGACGAGAGGGGAAATGCTGTAAAAATAAAGTAAATAAATAACAAAAAATAAAATTAAATAATTGTGTCATCGGGCACTTTGCAGCTTGTTGCATTTATTCCCTATTTCTACAAATTTTTATTTAATATGAAGAAATGAGGGGTGGCTCAATGCTTTTCAGAGAGTAAAATTATGTAGGTGTACTTGCATCCGAACAACATTACTGTGAACAACATTATGTGGCCCATTGGGGAGTTGGGGAACATGGGAAGCATATCTGGGCACAGTATAGTATGAAGCACTCATGTCTAGTGTGAAAGCACGCTTAGAGAACTAAAGAAGATAGGGACATAGGGACATACATTTTTTTTTATAAGTGACTGGAATAGAAGCAGAAAGAACTATAGACATATCCAGAAAAAGTTGTTATCCAAAAATATGGTTCAGAGTGGCCAAAAAGTCCTCAGTATCACAAAAATACATCAAATTAAATGCCGCAGTTATCCAGAACTACGAGACTTTCAACGGAAGCTCATGGCTTATTATCCAGCATTTAGTGTTCTTGTCCTGCATTGCTTTAAACTGCAGTTAAACATCAGCTGGATTATCAGCAAGTGTTTACGCTCTTGTCTTTTGGATCATCGAGTCCTGCGCAAAGCAATCTGAGTTCCCCTCCTGCCGCAGTGCCAGTTGATTGGACTTAAAAGATAAAAAAAATCCTCTTATATATCGGATGAAACATACCTGGCTTGCAACCTCTTCCCCGTTCATTCTCTTGACACCGCCTCTGTCTCGACACTTGCACTGATGGTTGAAGCACCTTTTTCAGGTCTGCGATCAGGGCGTGATGACGTATAAAACCTCCCACCATATCTGACTCGAGAGCTCTGACTGGGACTTAGTGATGTGGGATTTTCCAGGGCACAACATTGATTTTATTTATTTTTTTATTAGATTTTTCTCCCTAGCTCAAAAGTGCTGCTGATTTTTTTTTTTTTTTACTTTTACACTGAAGCTGCGAAATAAAGAGATTTGGAAAGGATTAGAGGAAGCATGTGAAACATATCGGGCACTTTAATATCCATGCTGTTGCACTTGCTCTCTGTGATGAGAGGGCTCTCGAAAGCACTCGTTTCCTTAAATATGCTGTTAGCCTACCTGAAACTGCTCAAGCTTTCTTAAGTGTGCCCTTCTGCCCCCCAGCATGCGCCGTCCCTACTTCACTAGTGCCCTACTCTCCTGCTTGAGCACCCTCAAGCTCTCTGCAGGGCTTCACTTAGTTAGAATTGGAGAAAGTTCCAGAAAACAGGAAGTGGCACTGGAATAATAATAATAATAATAATTATGTAATGAAATGTAAATTAATGAATTTGTTTCTGCTCATCTATACATTCCTTGCTTTGCCCACACACACGCGTGCATGCACAACATGCACACACACCGTCCTGCCCACCTGCAGACGTGTGTTTGACCATGCCCCCACTCGGCTAGGAATGAGTCACCTCCTTATGAAAGGAAGAAAAGCGAAGAAAAGCCTAAACTATAATCCTTATTTCATTTAACACCCAGGACGAGAGAAAAAGAGAGAGAAAAAGAGATGGGGAGATTAATCGAGCCAGACAGAAAAACTTGGATCCCCTGTCTTGAATAACACACACCCACACGAGAGGTGGACGCCGTTGTAGTCGCGCTTCTGCATAACGTCCGTGGTGAATTTGGATTTAATGAGAATACATCAGTCCCTAGATAAAGGCGACCTAATTAGCCCAGTTCTATAATTGTGAAGCCATAAGCGTGCCCGTCTGATTTGCTGCTCTCCTGCGTGTGACTATTTATACCTGTAACCGCACACGCATGCGCACACACACACATGCACAAATGATAGTGTCAGAGGGCGGCAGATTCATTATTGCACAGAGAGTGCTGCGTTCAGGAAGAAGCCTCTAAGGAGTAAGGGGTGTTTTGTAGGCCTAGATCAGAGACAAGTGGATGGATATCAATCAGTCAGTCATCACTGGTAAGATCTCAAAGGCTTAAAAATAAATAAGCTAACAGAATGTGAGGATTAGAAAGTATCGAACAACAAAATGACTAATAAGGCTTGCTAGTAGTCAATCATTTCACATCAAAGTCTGTAAGGATTGTCTGGGAGAAACATATGCAATTTGGGAAAGTTTTTGCAACCCAGACTCAACTGGTGTGGACGCACTGGAGTGTGTGATAGAAATGAGGACCTTAAACAAAATGCTGTCCAGCATGTCCAACACCAGTCCCCTGTACGCCGCTTTAACACCTCTTTACGTTGCCTGGGGACGTGACTGGAGTTCTTGGTCAGATGGTCCCTCAACCAACATTTATTCTTGGTTAAGCATGTTGTTCTGCCCCATAACATACTCACTGTTCACAGTCATATCTATGTGTCTACTCATCATGTATCCTTGTCTGCATACATGTATGTGAAATACATGTATGTACTTAAGTTAAGGAACAAATTACCTTCCTGGCTGGATGGATGGGGGTCGTTGAAACCCACCAGAGGAAAAAAAAAACATTCTAATTCCACACTGTATAGCACTTACTGTAGTATTGATGGCATGTATTTTTCTTTTTGGCTTCATTTGTTAAATAGTGGCACAGTTGGACCTGAGGTTGTGCCTGCCTAATCCTAAGACCTGCTACGATCAGATAATTATTATTATGTTTTTACAGAAAGAAAGCATAGAATTGTTTGTTGGTACAGTCCACAGTACTGGAAAAAGGGTGGAGCATCTGCCTGCCAAAACCCACATTCATAACCAGTTACGGAAGAACTTTTAGCAACAAAACATATATCATCTTTATCATGGTTTGTCTCCCTAGTAATGGCTTATAAGTTCTTCATAGCACAGTTGTATAAAAGCAGCATCACACCGGAGGTCGTGCTGTTTTACCCATGCGCTCGTGTCTACTGCCACATCACACCCATGCTGATACTCACTACAACAGCACTCCCTCTCATGTGATAGGTTTTAGTTTTACTCCACTCAAAGGTACAGCAAGTATTTGTACTTTTGCTTAACTACATTCCCGCATGGCGTTAGGTTACCTATCCACAATGGTGAGTGGTGTTTTTCCTTTGAGACACGTAACGTAACAGGTGAATCAGACAGAGAAAGAGAGATTTTACTATGAAAAACAGTACTGGAAGCTACTGTAATACAAGCCCTGTACTACTGATACTTAAGTAAATATACCCAAATGCACAAGTACTGTACATGGGGGGACTTCTATTTTTACTTGAGTAATATTTGCCCAAGGTAATCTCTACTCAAGTACAGGATTTGTGTACTTTGCTCAGCTTACACAAAAGCACACACACAATGGGCAATTTGGAAACGCCAATCAGCCTCCTCTCATATCTATGAACAACCAGAACACCCAGAGGAAACCCACCAAGGGAAAACATTCAAATTCCAAACACAGAAGCCAGCTTTGTGAAAGGGGCTTCTGTGTGTGGAAGTAGAATGTTTTTTTTCCTCTGGTGGGTTTCACCACCCCACCATGGAACAGGGATCTGACTTAGGGAATGTGACATGCCAGTGGGAGATTTAAACAACAGTATACACTTTTTTTTTATTTTTTTTAACTAAAACAGCGATGTCTTATATAGTAGATCAGATGTACCTGCTGCACTTGAATATTGATAGAGCTGTAGAACATCAGAGACAATGAACTGAAGGATCAGCTGAGAATGAGACTGATCAGCAGTGCTAAGCTTTTATTTTCAGATTGCATTAAAAATATTGAAGTGGTTCAAAGTGCAAGTGACAGCATTGAGCTTGTTCAAAGAGATACATTATGATTCGTTACAATTATTAGGTTTTGTCTCTGTTTGGATAGTGTGAGAGACTGTGCCATAAGATCCAGTGCTAGAGCGGGAAGGCATGACTTAAAGGCATTGTGAGGCCATCTGTCTGACAGCAAAAGCTTGGTCGAAATTGGGTCATGCAACAGGACAATGATGCACACCAGTAAAGCTACACCCAAATGGCTGAATAAGAACTTTTTGAAACATCAACTTTTTGAAATGGGTTAATCAACGTCCAGTCCTCAACCCAATTGAAATGCTGTGGCTGGACTTTGAGAGAGCTGTGCATAAGCCCAAATACTTGAACTGAAGCAATGTTGTAAAGAGGAATAGACCAAAATGGTGTGAGAGACTGATAAAGTCTTACAGGAAACAACTATTGGGGGTACTTAGTAAGCACTGTCGCCTTGCACCTCCAGGGTCCGGGTTCAATTCCTGGCCAGATTCGATTCCCATCTCTGTGTGTCCAAAGACATGTAGGTAGGTTATTTGGCATTCCCAAAATTGCCCGTAGTGGGGGATTGAGTGTGTGAGTGTGTGCCCTGCGATGGAGACTTGTGCCCTGCCCCTAAGTATCCTGGGATAGACTCCAGGGCCCCCATGACCCTGAATACAGGATTAAGTGGTATAGATGATGAGTGAGTGAGTGAGTGAGTGAGTGGGTACTTAGTATTGCCTGTATGTATTTTTATTTTTGGCTTTATTTCTGTTAAATAATGGCACAGTGAAAAAATTTAGAACTCGTTGTTTGCTTGAGGTTGTGTCTGCCTAGACCCGATGAAATGATTTTCATTATGTTTTTATAGAAAAAAAAACATAGAATTGAAATTCAAAACCAGTTATGGAAGAACTTTCAGCAAGAAAACATACAGCACAGACCAAAAGTTTGGACACACCTCATTCAAAGAGGTTGAATTTGTATTATGGCAAGAAAAAAGCAGCTAAGTAAAGAAAAAACGAGTGGCCATCATTACTTTAAGAAATGAAGGTCAGTCAGTACGAAAAATTGGGAAAACTTTGAAAGTGTCCCCAAGTGCAGTCACAAAAACCATCAAGCGCTACAAAGAAACTGGCTCACATGCGGACCGCCCCAAGAAAGGAAGACCGAGAGTCGCCTCTGCTGCGGAGGATAAGTTCATCCGAGTCACCAGCCTCAGAAATCGTAGGTTAACAGCAGCTCAGATCAGAGAGCAGGTCAATGCCACACAGAGTTCTAGCAGCAGACACGTCTCTAGAACAACTGTTAAGAGGAGACTGTGTGAATCAGGCCTTCATGGTAGAATATCTGCTAGGAAACCACTGCTAAGGACAGGCAACAAGCAGAAGAGACGCGTTTGGGCTAAAGAACACAATAAAGAACACAATAAAGAAAACTCTTTGAATGAGAAGGGGTGTCCATACTTTTGGTCTGTACTGAATCTCTTATCATATCATCTTTACAAAAGAGAATGTGTTCCCTAGTAATTGCTTATATGTTGTTCATAGCACGGTTGTATAAAAGCAATATAACACTCGAGATTGAGCTGTATTACCCATGCGCTTATGTCTACTGCCACATCACACCCATGCTGATACTCAATACAACAGCACTCCCTCTCCTGTGATATTGCTTAATTATCTAATAAATGTTAGATAATGACATTGGCACCCTTAAGAAGTAGCAGTGAAAAGCTTTTTTTTTTCTGTATCTTATGAAGAGCTCTTTCCTTTTGTATTCATCCCATGTCACAGAAAGTAGAAGAGTACAGTAAAGTGCTTGCCTACTCTTTTTTCAATCTTCAGCTATCCAGATTTAGTAAGTTTGTGCTCAGAGCAGCTTCAGATTACTGTTATTCAGATTGAACCCGATGTTGTAGCCCCACAATTTGACGTGAGATGCTTTTTCGTCTGACACAATTGTAAAGAGAACTTATTTAAGTGCTTATTTGAGGAGAGTGTCTCTTACAGCTATGAACGAGACTGCCGGTTTATCACTCTCTGGATGTTTTCTGTTTTTCTCACCATCACGTGTGTAAAATACAAAGCCTGCGGTTTCTGCAATACTCAGATCAACTTCTCAAAGTCAAAATTAATGGGTGCAGTTTTGTATGTCTAGTGGATCTTATGCAATGCGCTGCTGCCATATGCTAGGCGGACTGATTGGCATGAACGAGCAGTGTTCTTAATAAAGTGGCCACCAAGGGCATATTACATGTAAAAAAAAAAAAATCTCAGCAGCACACGTACACACACAAACACACACACACACGCTATGAAGAGATTCATCAAACCATGCAAATGAGCCCTGTCTTATGTGGAAGGGGTGGAGTCATCCTGCAAACAACCGCACCCACTTCCACATAAGACAAAGCTGATCAGTCAATGTTCGGAGTAAAATATTTTTTTAAACTTTCATTTGTCACCTTTATATACAAAGGGCATTGAAGTCAAACCGGGACTTTTGATTGCGCAGAGTAACAGAACATCGGCATAGGAGGAAATACTCCCTTTATTTCTGTATTTAATCAGCTGCTACACTACTGCACTGAATGATTGTGTATGAGTTCCTACAGTGTCTTCCATAAGATGGCAAAAAAAAAATCATCCGTCGATTTTTGAGGATCAGGGCCCGTATTCACAAAGCTTCCTATTCTTCTAATTTTCTCAGAGCTCCTATCTTAGCCTTAAAAGTCGTAGCTGGGAGTCCTAGACTAAAAGTGATTTAGTAAGGAAAGTAGAAAAACTTTTATCTTAGTGAGGAGGCGTGATTGACCCCGTTGCTAGGGATGATGTAGCAATTCAAGGACTTTGATTGGTTGATAAAACATCTGTGAAAATAGAATATATGATAATAGAATGGACAGTGAAATCATGTTTGTATGTAAAGAAATTGTATAATCATAACTACAGGCTACTTTATGCAAAGTTTTTTTCATAGGCGAAATATCTTAAAGTTAATTAAAACACCCTTTTAAGTCAAACAATTTCCACACAGTAGTTACAATATTTAAGCTCTTACATTTATTTTCCATACAGATTTTATTGCTTTATTACATTATTGCAGAACAGCCTATTTAAGTGGATGTTATGTAGCCAACAATCCAAGAGGAAGTAAAAGAACAAGAAAACCAAATTGGACAGAAGAGAATGTGTTTACTTTTAGCTCAGTTAGTTTAGCTCATTTTTTCTCAGTGGTGTAATCACTTTATTTCTGCCGTTATGGCATTACTACGTTGGGTGGGGGATGTAGATGTAGAGATGCGCATCGCTATTAAGTTCGACCACAAACAATATGAGCCAAACTGTAGCGTTTAATTAACTCACGATCGTTCAGTGTTGGGAGAATATTTCTTCTTTCCGGGCATTTGGTCCTCTGCTAAGCTTCCAAAAAATTCTTCTCTCTATTTTTTATAATTTTTATCTTAGGAGCTGTTTTTGGGCTAACATGTTTCGTGAATCATTCTTATCTTTGCTAAGATTTAGTCCTTAAATTTTGGGGGAAAATTTCATAATTCTAAGGATTTTCTTAGAAATTTAAGACTTTTCTAAGAATTTTCGTAGAATTTCATCACTTGGAGCAACTTTTACGCTTAAGAAGTGTTGTAAATACTGTCCCAGGTTCTACTGTTGAAAATTCACAGGAACGACTGCACGTACAGTATGATATTCTTTAAAATGTTACCAACATTCAAATGTTTTACTGCATTTTATTAAGAGTCTTCTGTAATCGTCAATCTGTTTTACGCTATCAATCACGAGCAATTTCATCACAAGCTTGTAGTATTAAATTAAATCTATTGTTTTTTTTACTCTTGCCATTTCTCTGTCTATTCAGAGTTTAACCCCTTCTCACACAATCTCTGGTGTTAATTTGTGTTAAATAACAGCGCACAGTAAGAGGGTGGCAGCTATTAATAGGCTCACATTTACCGGATGATGATTGGCTGCTGTTCTCTGATATGACTGATGGAGAAGTGTAGTTTGTGTGCCCATTTTCTACATGACTCCATTCCCAAACTGCATACTACACTACCGTGATAAACTCAATGTATATGTACAAGATTTGAGACAAAGCCTGTGACTTCTTTTTGAACTAAGCTAAATATGTGACTTATTACCCACAATTCTCTGCTTCATGAGCAGGTAACACAGAGACCAAACAAACAGAGAGAGAGAGAGAGAGAGTATAATGCGAGTGAGGTGTCATATAGGCATTGAGCTTTTTACGCTTTCTCTCTCTCGCTCTCTCTTTCTCTCTCTCTCTCTCTCTCTCTCTCTCTCTCTCTCTCACTCTCTCTGTCGTTCTTTCTCCTGCTCTTGCTTTTTCTTACCTGTAGCTGTTGGCATTTTGCTAGCCATGGGCTTTACACATCACCATGGTAACTTCTTGAAGGCCACAGGGCTGGAGGATTTTCCATCCTGCAATTCTATTGTGTATGTGTGTGTGTGTGTGTGTGTGTGTGTGTGTGTAGGCGACTCTTACACACATTAAACAGGATTGAAATACAGCATTTGTATTGTCACCTATTTATTTATTTTTGTCTTTGAGCTTTAAAAATATGAACAGATTTGTTGGAATCATGGAAATCCTGTGAGTTTGGGAAAATGTGTGTTATCCTGCCTGTGCTCCTGATTGCTTGCAAATTTATGCGTAAGATGACTAACCTTGACTTCGACTCATATAAATTTGCATGGATTGCCTTGCAGGTTTATAGATGAAACATACTCGTGTTTAGATCAGATTTAAATTACGGCATTTACCAGACACCCTTACACAGAGCGAAGTCTTTGTAGTAGAGAATAAGATCATATCCTTGTGCTGGTTTACTAGGTCAGGGACAAAGAAAACAGGACATTACTGTGAAACCATTTACCGGGACATTACGGTGTCAAACTGGGACTTGTGATGAAATTTCTTATGAATGAAGGCATGAAACCGATTGACATTTACAGAATTCTTAAGGTGCAGTACATTGATGAGTCTCTTAGCTGCAGTAAAACATTTAATGGTACAAACGTTTAAAAAAAAAAAATGCCGTACGTATGTGAATGATGATCCTGATCGGACGTGGACATTCAGCGAGTGAACATTCAGCGAGTGGAATGCCTAATCCTTAAAAGTTGAAGGATAACTTGCTACTGTACCATCTGGTGGAAGTGATGCATCCGTCTATGGGACCTGTACACACAAACACCACTTGTACATCGTACAGGAAATCGTCTGGGAGTCATCACCACAACCCAGATTAAAGGAGTTCCTGGGAGGCCTGCATTTTAAATTTCTAACCTTGATGCCATCCAAGCATTAGTGAAATGCCAGGATAAGTGCATTAGTGTAGCAGGGGATTATATCGGATTATATACAGTATGTTCTTTTATTCTGCACAATCAGAAGTCCTGGTTTGACTTGAGCATTATTAAGGTTAACATTAAGAGTCAGTTATTTGTCACATGTACAGCACAGTGAAATATTTTTTTCACGCATTCCAGTTTGGAAGAGTCAGGGTGAGCCAGGATAAAGCACCTCTAGAGCAGATAGGGTTAAGGGCCTTGATCAAGGGCTCAACTGTGGCATCTTGAACCCTCAACCTTCTGATCAGTAACCCAGAGCTCTAACAGTTTGAGGCGTTAATTAAGACAATGAGAAATCAGAAATGATCAGACAAATAAAATAAAACTAACCAAAATTAATTAAAACAAAAGAAACACTGCTGTTTAAGCAGGGAATGGGTTGGAAAAATGGGTTAGAAAAATTCTAATGATAAATGTGTTATATCAGAGGCCTAATTAGTTCGTGGGATACTGTTTCTAGAAAACATTTAGATGAGACTGATTAGATCCCCATAATCTAGGACTTCATTATGTCTCGTTGGCAGATTTTTTTTTCTTCTCAGAATTGAGCCGTGGCTGTAGTATGAAAAATATAACGTGAAAAATTGTTCAATGCAATAAAACACTTTTTTTTAAATGCAGCAGCTTGCTGTGGTTGCTTAGACTACTCCTGGGCTTTATGAGGCACAATAAGTTCTTGTGTGTACAGTAAATACTCATTTATGAGTAATGTGTATCATTAATAATCATTAATAAAATTTATATTCTATAAAAAAGGAAAGAAATAAATCCTGTATCCATATTGTATCCTAACATTGCAGTACATTAAATACCCTGAGTATTAGACAACCTTAATTTTTTTAGATTACACATTTTTTCATTTTGTGTCTTTATTTCTTAAGAAATGGAACCGAGGATCTCAAATGTGTGGGCAATGTTCCAATAAGAAACCAACTCTACCAGACTTTGGAATAGTACGTGCACAGCGGTGCTGCCGTGGTTGGGCGCTTGTCCTTTTTTTCTTCACTTTATAACCAAAATAGCTCCATATTTCTCTTTGAGTCACCTCATTAGTCCTGCCATCTCTTCAAACCTGCTTTCTGAATAAAACAAAAAAGTGCTCCACTCTCTCTACTATTGGTCCGATTCTTTAAAAGCTTCCTGCGGTTAATGTTACAAACTCAGATTACTATTAGCTAGACGTATAGTAAAATCAGCAGTTATTTAAAAATCTACCCGTATACTGTGCAACATCACTTCACCTCACCACAACGTAAAGGAATTGCTTCAATAAATAACGCAAATAAATAAAAGTGTTAATTAACAGTTAATTGAAGCAGGATGTACTTTAATTATATGCTTGTGTTCAAATTAACTGTTTAAATTATTACTTCAATATAAAGCAAAAATACTTATAGGTTTTAAATTATTTTAATGGAGTTATTTTATTTCCTCAAACATACAATTTTGCTCATTTCCAACGTAACGCTCCAAATCACGAAGGGAATCCCGGTGACTCAAGGAGGTCAGCTGACCATGTCTAAGGCCAACGCTGCATTGTTGTTTACACACATACAGTACGATCAGTTTGCATTTCTTCCCAGCATTGTATAAGACTGTGAATCCTTCTGTCTCTTTGAG
Source organism: Clarias macrocephalus (assembly GCA_011419295.1). Taxonomy (NCBI): domain Eukaryota; kingdom Metazoa; phylum Chordata; class Actinopteri; order Siluriformes; family Clariidae; genus Clarias; species Clarias macrocephalus. Next base: position 104,425 of record JAAGKR010001153.1, read on the forward strand.
GATACATCAAAATTGGATTACTCACCATTGGGACAATATCACAGGACAATGTTTTTTCATCATCGTGCTCCCGGATTGACTCATAAAGCCGGCGAGGCCGATACAGTACTCCCACACCCCCACACGCACACACTCACACAGTATACAGGACTTGGGACTATACATCCATTCACATACACACCAAAAAACATCATTTTGTATATATTTGGAAGTAGTCGTATTTTGTGCACTGCAGTGTCTGTTTTGTATAATACACATTTGGGTTTGTAAATTAAGTGTTTAAGTGTTTTTTTTCACCGGCTACAGGAAGCAGTTGAGACCGGAGGTAGGCGCAACCGGCTTGATCACTCGTATGCCGAAACGGCTTCGCATTCGTATACTGTACTGCTTTGGCAATAAAAATTCAGTTAAAAAAATACATTTTCTGAACATTTTTAAAGACATTTTATAAAAATGTGCAAAATGTATGAATTAGACAAAAATATTTATCTTACTTCATACTGTACCTTGTGTTGTGCTTTATCTTTTATGCCGTTTTGTGGGCGTCATTAAAAGCAAATGAGCTGTGTCTGGAATGAGCTTTGCTCTTTATTGGGATTTACACATGACTTTAATAAAAAAAAATTGTTAAACAAGGCCGATTAATAGCAAATTCCCATTGGTATACACATTACCAGGTTACCAAATTTTCTGATCATAATGTACCAACATACTCCGATCATAATGTACCAACATACTCAACATACTCTAATGTACCAACATACCTCCTGGGATAGGCTCCAGGCCCCCCATGACCCTGAATACAGGATAAAGCGGTATAGACGATGAGTGAGTGATTGACTGACTGACTGTACCAACATGTGTGCTAAGGAATTAGATTGGTTCAGATATCCCCGATTTTCTCCCTAATTCAGTCGTATCCAATTCCTCCCCATCACTAGGGGGCTCCCACATTAAGGCTACTACTACCACTCAGTCGGGAGGGCCGGAGACTATCACGTGGTTCCTCCGAACCACGTGACGCCAGCCGACCGCATCTTTTCGAATTGCTTGCTCACTCGGAGGACAGCGCTACCGGCTCCTTCCGCTTGCGTGAGCTCACAGACGCCCCTGATGGGCTGTACAGCCGTGATTAATGCGAGAGCACTTAGTACCTCTCATCCCTCCTCTCTGAGAGAGAGCTCGGCCAATCAGCTCTCTCTAGACCTCCGGCTGCGAGAGGTTACAGCATCACCCGGGAATCGAACTCGTGATCTCCAGATGATCGGGCGAGCACTTTACCATTCCGGCACTCAGAGGTCCCGATTACAGTATGTGTTTTTTATGTATGCTAATTATGGTTCTGTGGCTTTATGTTGGGTTCAGTATGTGGTCACAAGGCACATCCAGCCTCTTGACACTTGGTTTGCCTTTCGATTCTGTGAAAGGTGAGCTATTCTATGAGCGGTGTTCAAGTCATTTCTCGTGAATGAAGGCGTAAAACCTATTGACATTTACAGATGACTTCAATCACAGTACAATGATGACAGTCTTAGCCGCAGTAAAACATGATGCATGATGCGAACGTTTTTCTAAGAGGCCGTACGTCCATGAGTGACGAACGCCTGATACTTGAGACTCGACGGATTTCTTGACGTCTGTAGGAACTGTATACACACCTGTTCTGGTTTCTGTTTTATTTTACGTTTTCTCTTTTGATTCTTTGTAGCTGTTCTTTCTAGCTCTGGATTTGGTGGCGTGTATACCGTATGTGCGCCATGTTTTCCTTTGAATTATGTTTCACCAAATTTCAACATGATTTCTGGAAAAAAGTCAACTTAACCTCATGCTGAGCACACACACACACGCACACACACACACACACACACACACACACACTCTTCGGGAATATTTCATGTGTTTTATGTTTCCTTTCTCTTTCTTTTTTATTACAATGTTTCCCTGAAGAAGTCATTATCATTTAGAGTCTAAATCATTAAAAACTGGTTAACGTTTTTACACTTTGTCTTTTTGCCTCTTGACTGGTAGTGTGTATTAATGTTACTGTGTGTTTATATTAGTGTATATGCGACCCCTGCCTCTCCAGTCACTCTTCCCCTTCTATCTATTCTCTTTCTTTCTTTTGAGTGTGTAGTTCTTTTTTTCCCATCTACATTTATCTCTTGTGCTTCATGTCTTTATCTCTCTTTATCATTATCCAAGTTGTCCTTTTGTACATACCTCTCTTTGTCTGCATTTGTTTCCTTCCTTTTCTTTCCCTTATCCTCCCACTCGCTCTCTCTCTCTCTCGGCATCATTCCTGCTGCTGTGTGGTACCGCAGTATAAACGCACTCCTTTGACCCCTTTCATGCACTTGTAATTGTGCGTGAGTGTGTGTGTGTGTGTGTGTGTGTGAGAGAGAGAGAGAGAGAGATGACATTATCATTATCTGACTGCTGAATGGAGTATTAATTCAGTTGTGGAGGAGACAGCATGATGTCAGAGCGACTGTGTGTGTGAATTTGGCGTGGAACAAGATTCTATTATACGATGATTAACAGGCACAATATTGTTATCGTGGACTTCCAGTCAGGAATAAACTGGGACCCGCAGAAGCACATGTCCATTTTATAAAAGGCAATACCCCAATTCTTGTGACATAGAATGTGTGTTAATTGGCTTTACCGTGTGTATCGCTTGCAGTACAAATGAATGCATGGCATTAAAACATAATGCGAATGACTCACATTCCATTATCATGGAGAACAGCACACTTAATTGTGATTCACAGATATAAGAGCAGGAACAGAACCCTTTATCCAAGCTCTCAAATACAAATGTTTATTTTGTTGTGCTAGAGAGAGAGAGAGAGAGAGAGAGAGAGAGAGGAAAAAAAACACTGTAAAGTTGTATACAAGGGGCGTTCAAGTCAAACCAGGATTTACGATGACATTTCTCTTGAATGAAAGAGGAAAACTGACACAATACGGTGATGAGACTCTTAGTCGCAGTAAAACATTTGAAGGATGCAAACATTTTTTTTAAAAACCTGTATGTCTATGAAAAGCACTTTTGTAAGTTGCTCTGAGTAAAAGTGTCTGCAAAATGCCTAAATGTAAATGTAGATGAATGATGATCCCGGCTGAGGTTGCTTGGAGCCCACTGCAGTCGTTTTTGGTGAAGATTCAACAAGTGGAATGCCTGATCATTGAAAATCGGCTGCTAACTTGTCGCCAAATTGTAAAAAGAGACACGACTGTTTGTGGGAACTGTACAAACAATGATTCATGAACGCTACGTGAATATTAGAAGGACTCTCCTGGGGGCTTATTGCCAGATTCCCTCCGTACAGTCCTGACCTCATTCCAAGCCATTCTCAAATGTTTGCCCTAGTGATGGGAAGTTTGAATCATTTTAGTGACTCGGTTCTTTGAATTTTGTTCATCAAAATGAACAAATCTTTTTTTGAGTCATTTAGTTCATTTCGTTCTTTTGAGCGGAAATAAAATAAAAATTTCAATAAACAGACCCCCAAATATGTCTACATGCACAAATTTTGGCTATAGTTTCATTAATCAAAATATTACAAGGCAGCCAAGGACAATTCTGCATAACCTACAGAGGTTTTGCAATGCTTTGTGTAGAAAAAGAAAGAATCACTCTCTGAGACTACTCGTCCTTCTGAGTCACGTTAAAGATTTGTTCAAAAAGAACGAGTCGTTAATGAACGACCCATCACTGGTTTGCGCTGTTAAGGAAGTTCCTGGAAGGCCAGGGTAGCACTTCCGACATGAAGCAGGCAGTTCTACCTTGATGATATCCAATTATTAGTGAAACACCAGGCAGCAGGGGATTACATAGAGAAATCAAAAGTCCTTGTTTGACTTGAACACAACCCCTATTTTACTGACGTTTGTTACAGTAAATATTAATAGATTCAAAGAAGATTCTGTAAATACTGATAGAAGAGTTTCACACGTTCTCCTCATGGTCCCCTGGGTTTTCTCACGCCTTCCAAAAAACATGACGGAAAGCTGGATTTGGCCCCAGGTACAAGTATGAGTGTGGAGATCCATGTGTGTGTGTGCAGCTTGTATTCGTGACTCACGCCTATGAAGCTCTGCATCCATCACGACCCAGACTGGGATAGCGGATAGAGTGGTTCCAGATGATTAATAATTGAATAAGTTGATAAATGTTGCTCAGTGATTAAAGTCTGGTTGCTTTCTTGTCTCTGTCTGCAGGACCCACGCAGTAAACACAAGTTTAAGGTGCACACGTACTCCAGTCCGACGTTCTGCGATCACTGCGGATCCCTGCTGTATGGGCTCATTCACCAGGGCATGAGATGTGAACGTGAGTAACACATTAATTGGTGTTTAAGTGCGCAAGGCAGTGTGTATATGTCCTGTATATGTGTGAGCGTTGGTAACCTTTACCGAATCGTAAATGACCTCTAACTATCCCTTGATTCCTTTAAAAACAATCCTGGATATCCGTATTTAAGCTTAAACTCCACCTCAAGGACATAAACTTAATTTAAAATGTCCGGAATTCATCTTAAATTCCACAATCCCTACCTGAAATCCTAACCTGGCTCTATATAATCCTTTACTCACTTGATTCTCAATTTCCCCAACTAGACCCTGCTATAGCTCTAGTTTAAACACAACACTAGCATACGTACCCTAAATATAAAGGTTTTGCTTTCTATCAAAAATGATATCTCTAACTCTATCTAAATGTTATTTGGCCAGCTGCCAAAATAATGTAACTCCTTCCCAAGTCTTCAAGCTCCCCATAAAAATACATCCTGTCCATCTCAAATCCTCTAAAGGCGAAGCATTACTCCTACGCCCGCTACATCTTAAACACTATCACTCCTCCAAACTCTTGTCAGCCTCCCATGTTCATTACTTGTTCCTCTTGTTCATTACTCCCAACCTGAACACAGACATAGTTTCACTGTAAAACCAGTTGTGTTAAATCTTATATAAACGTATTAATCGTCTAAAAGATTTACATGCCCAGTGGTGTTCTGTATACGCATTTTCCACTGAACAAATCATTCTTGTTGCCAGGTTGCCAGGTTTCACCCCAACTACAGCTTAAAAATCACACAAAAAGGCCTTGGAACAAACCTCGAAACCTCCTTTTTTCCCCCGCTGTCTTTTTGGAGTGAATAGTGGTTGTGCATCTGTGATTCTAAATATCGGAAATATATGGGATGACCAGACACCCTCTAGACCCTATATAAATTTTGTTTGTTTAGAGGGTGTCAGCCATGTATTTCAGCCATTAAAAAAAAAAAAAAAAAAAAAAAAAAAAAAAA